>JAHBMJ010002034.1:0-23392 GCA_018398765.1 Chromera velia | reverse complement strand
CACATGAAAAATCGAACCCTAAAAGTCGACATTTTTACGAAATAACCTGCGGGAGTTTTCCGGAAAAGTCAAGAGACTACAGAACAACACTTCAAAGAATCAAAGAAGCCGTCTACCATCTCTCACTTCAACAATTCACACAGAGAAGAAAGCAAACTCTGACTGAGTCTGATTGGTTGTCAATGCATGTACGCATGATTCAAGCATGGCGGGTCCCTGGCGTATAGGCCCGGGCCCTGGCACGAGTGCTCTGTATTGGAGGCCCGCACATTTTTTTTTCCCATAGCAAAATTCAAGGGCAGGGGTTTATATACGTACAAAATTACAAACATTGAACTGTTATATATTTGCGGAAACCTGCAAACAAGTGTCCATCTCTGCCTATGTGCAGTTTGATACATATGGGATAGAGAAGAAGTTGACAGAGTGATCAACAAGCTTGCCGAACCAAAAAAGGTCGAAAGAAGTCACCGGTCTGTTAGATTTTGGTCAGGTATATAGTGTTGTTGCGAGTGTCATCTGTTGTTCATATAAAATATGTTTCTTGCGTTGCCTTCCTCATAGTTTCTCTGCTCAAAGTGCCCAACAGACCACTCGACTATTCCAATAGACTCACAGCGATGTCCGCCAGGCGACGCAGCGGCACTTCATTTCTTCCGTCCATATTTTATGGGTCAGTACTGGCGTTGTCCACCTGCTTGCTTTCTCACAACATTTAATTGGCACACCGTTGCATGACCAGACTGAATCCTATAGATGGGTGTTGCATTAACAAATGTGACGAAACCAGTGGGAATGTACGAATCTCGTCGTTGACTGTGTGCAGGTGGGATCCATGCATGCCAACTGAACGAAGCGATACAGCGACTCGGTCCTAAAAAAACCAAAAAATGCGCAGGTCTGACAGGTTTGGGTCAGTCCGTTTCTTTTGTTGGTGTTGGTGTACATGATGGGCGAATGCTCTGTAGTGGTTGACCATGAGTTCCTTTAAGCTCCTGTGCAGAAACACATTCCTCAAGGGACTTCTTAAAGAGCCAGTAGGACCCCTCTATTTATTGAAGCAACAGTGCAATACTTTCTCGTTGAATATGACCTACTCCTATACTCTGCTTTGATATAACATCAATATACGTCGATGTATGTGCTTCAACATTTATTCTCTGCTACCGTTCCATTTATCCTATGCGTATGAGCTCTGATCTGTCTCCCAGTCTTTCTTCCTCTCTCCCACATCAGTGCTTCTGCATGGACCCCCTCTTCCCTTACCATCCCCTTTCCAACCGCTTCCCAGCCTTATGTTTTCTGGAACCTCATTTGCTCGTTGTTCCATTCTTGCTATGCCAATTCTTGTAGCTGAATACATTCTAACGACCCGCAGCTTCATGAAGCTGCTGCTGAGTGTTTTGTCAGCCTCGCACCGTACACGTAAATGCTTTTGATAATGTGTATAGAGACATTTTTCTGCCTGTTGCTTGTTTAAAACAAAACCCGACATTGCCAGTGTATGTGCGCGCGCACGGGAAGCAGACAGGGATCATGCACGGGTGGTAAGCTACTGGTGTTCTCGTATGCATTCCTGTACCCTTTTTAATCTCATTTCCATCCACTACACTCCTAAAAGCAGATATCCAGGCTTCGGTTCTCTTGGGTGATTTCCCGTTCTTTTTGTCTTGCTCTGCCAGGCCGTAACCCCTTCCTTGACCTAGTCCTTGACGTGCGTCTCTTGGCTGCTTTCAGGCCGGCCCTCAGCAAGACTCCAGAGGAAGTCGATGATCGCTGGAGCTAAAGAGAAGGGCTGTTTGCATGTTGCCTTCTCAAGGACCGGACGGGAGCTTAGGATCATGATGCTTCGATCGCTATGCTTGAGGAGCTCTGCAGCTTTGACTTCCTCAAGAAGCTAGGTCAATCTTCTCCATCGAAGAGGTCCTCACTCGATCGATAAAAGGTCCCCATGCCTACATGCAGATGAGTGGGAGAAGGAGATGGAGATTTCCCTGAGAGGCTACAGGAGTTGGAACTAGTTTTGTAAAAGTTCAGCTCGGTCTCATGAGACCAAGCAGAAGAGGGATCACTTATCACAAGGAGAAACGAGGCATTCGGTGGACTCCTCCAGCCGCACAATGAGAAAGGAGGCTATACCTCGGCTTTGAGCAGACAGATGGTGCGAAAGCGTGCAGACGAATCAAGAGGACGAAAATGGGTAGTCTCCTCTATATAAACCATTTAACAATGCTCACAGCCTTCCTTGTCAAGGTGCCTTACCGTTCACTCTGCCAGTGTGTCAACACTCATCACTGTGTCCTCAGATGGTTTTTTTGTAACTGCCCTCGCGGTTCCATCAGATGTGGCAGGTACACTGCATATCATAAGTTGTATGTGATGGTAGTTGACGACGGGAAGGAGTGACCCCCCCGGGACGTGGTGTACTATGAGACCGAATACGGAAGGAACGGAGTGACACTCATCGCCTACAAGAACGCGGAGGTGAGTAAAATGATCGCTGAAAACCTGGATGATCGAAAGATCAAACTTCTCATGACAAAAGCAGGCGACCAGGCTATAAAGCTGCACACGGCAGTTCAAGAACTACTGTCTTGTCTAGTGGTATGTGGACTGGAGAGGACTACGACATGGGCATCGATATGGAGGGCTTAGTCACCGGAGCCATCAAGAAAGCAGTAGGTGCATATAACGTCTTCTACGATGAGAAGAAGCTCAAGAAGGACGTAGGAGCAGCCGCATCAGGTGTATGGTGTATGGTGTATGGTAAAGACCTCACATTTTTGTTTACCAGCCTTTTTTGAAGCAAAGCTCGAAGAATTCGACTCGATTGATTGAGTTGACCACAAAGGTTTCGAAAACAGTGGATCTTGTGAGATACTGAGTGGGTACGATCTTGACCGAACAGTCCGAACTTCACCTAAGAACTTCACATGCCAACATGAGCGAAGGCTGCACAAGAGCAGAATAGGGAGGGGGGAGATGGACATTCCCCCGAAAGGCTGCAGGGTTTGTGAAAGTTCAGCTTGGTCTCATAAGACCAAGCAGAAAGGGGATCACCAGGGTCCTATGACAAGGAGAAACAAAGCATTCAGTGGACTCCTCCAGCCGCATAAGGAGAAAGGAGGCTATGCCCAGGCTTTGAGGAGACAGATGGTGCAAACGTAGAGGGTAGAACAGATGCAGAGGGTTCGTACGAGCATGCCATTTTTGATGAATTCTTGAGGGTGCTGGAGGGTGGTCACACTCCAGAGGACTTGGTGACTGGAGCCATCAAGGAGACGGTGGGTGCATACGATGCCTTCTACGATCAAAAGAAGATAATTGCATCATCAGAAGAAGCTGAGGTAAGTAAGTGTATTGTCGAGGAATCTTCACATGCAGCGACGTCACCCGTGTATAGGAACTTTCTTTGCTTGTATACGTACGTGTCGTTGATGATCAATTTTTTTATTATGGGGAATCTCGGCCTGACAGTGGCAATGCATGCGCGATATGCCCTCATTTTTGCTTGCTGGGCCGTTTCACTCCCATCTCCTTCTCATCTCGTGTGCATAAATGGAACCCTGTGAAAAAGAGTTCACACGTGCATATGTGTGCAGGAAATCGACGAGCTAGCGACTTTTAGCTTTGACGTCCAGGGAATCCGCTGTGTCAGGACGAGGAAGGAGAAGAAAAACATCCTCAGGTCAGCGGTAGTTGGTCATTTTGGCTCACTAACTCACAGATTTTTATTTTCGAATCCTCTGCTGCCTATTTCTCTGAAGTCCGTGTCGTTCCCAGCTGGCCCACCTCATTTATTCTGGTCCTCTTTCTTGCGCTGGTTCATGCAGGGAGGATATGCTGTGTCATGCGCTCTCCTTGCTTCACCAAACTTTTCTACAGGCTAAAGACGTAAGTGTTTATTGTTCCAGTTTTCTTCCACTGAGGTCCGTTTAAAGTAAAGAAACCATGAATATAAATAAAGAATTAACGTGAAATATGAGGGTGGGAGATGCTCTTTGTTGTGCTTCCTCTTTCTCTCCTGAGTCCTTACTGAGAGGGGCCTTATGATGATAAAATGCACCGGTCTTGATTTCTTTTCCACTGCCGCACCTCTTCTTCCAAATTTTTCCTATATTCGTCCGTAGCTAGCTCTTAATGTTTATTGAGAGAGATTCTATACAGCTATGCTGAGGTGTACATATGTGGAGAAACTTTCTTTTTTACTTAACCCCTTTTTGCACTTGGTGAAGAAGAGCCAAGAAGTCATTCGCATTATGTATGAGGAAGTCAACTTTGTCTCTAGATATCTTATTGATCTCAAACGCTTTTAATTGATTGACGTGCCACATGCCTGCTCCCCCCCCCCCCTTTCTCCCTCTGCTCATTGCCTGCAGTGTGAGGTCCTCATCCATAACCCCGAATCTCTCGTTTTTCTCTTGAAAAGACCAGTAAAAAAGGAAAATGCGCAGCAAAAGAAGGAGACGGAGAAAGAAATTTAGGAAAAACATGGAGAGAAGGGGGGGAAAGAAGATGAGGAGGCGGAAGGAGAGTCATATTCTGAGACTGGCAACCCATTTATGGGGGTGGCCATTAGCCATATCGCAAATGTGGAACGGTGAGTTTCGGTTGGCTCCTTTTTTTTGACAGCCTTACTATTATCCCGTGCAGGGATTTTGTTTAGAACTAGACATGAAAAAGACTAGGTTGGGCTTTTGTAGAGACAGCAAGAGGGCTTTCAATGGGGATTGAAAATACAATCGTGCCACACTGTATTCAAAATTCTGAATCTGCATGGGAGTGTCACATCAGATTCTGCATTTCTAAATTGTTTGTAATTGTTTGTAGCGCCCTCCAGCCTCAGAAGTTCCTCTAACTTTCATATTTTATGACCTGCTACCAAGAAAGAGGCAAGGGTCTCGGAAAGCTTCTTTTTTTTGGAGGTGTTGAGGCGGTCAGTCGGTCAAAACTTTGGTTCTCTTTCTTTCATGCTGCCGCACCCCACTCCCTCCTCCCTTCCATCTCCCTCTCCCTCTCCTAGCACCCCCCCCCCCCNGCCCCCCCCCCCCCCTCTCTCTCTTTCTCTTGTATGTATCTGTATGTGTGTGTGTGCGTGACACACTGTGTCACTGAGTGTGAGTAAGTGAATCAGTGAGACCGTGAGTATGTGTATGTGTATGTGTTTATATGTCTGTATGTATCTGTATCTCTGTTTCTCTCTCTCTCTCTCTCTCTTTCTCTCTCTTTCTCTCTCTTTGTGTGTGTGTGTATGTATATGCGTATATTTGTCTCTCTCTTTCTCTCTCTCTCTCTCTTGCTCTCTCTCTCTCTCTCTCTCTCTCTCTCTGTATGTATGTGTGTGTGTGTATGTGTGTGTATACGTATGTTTGTCTCTCTCTTTCTCTCTCTCTCTCTCTTT
Source organism: Chromera velia (assembly GCA_018398765.1). Classification (NCBI taxonomy): domain Eukaryota; family Chromeraceae; genus Chromera; species Chromera velia. Next base: position 17,991 of record JAHBMJ010002034.1, on the reverse strand, counting down.
CTCTCTCTCTCTCTCTCTCTCTCTCTCTCTGTATGTGTATGTGTGTGTGTGTGTATGTGTGTGTATGTGTGAGTATGTATGAGTATGTGTGTATGTGTGTGTGTGTGTGTGTGTGTGTGTGTATGTATATGTATGTGTATGTATGTGTACGCGCTCTTTTCATTTTCCTTGACCGTTCCTCCATTCAAGTAGAACAAGGAGATGATGAGATCGCTTGATAATGTGACTGGTTTCAAGTGACTGAACGAAGTTATGCTTGAATCTCCATGACTCCTACGCACTGGTAGCTTCCAGCCTCCACCTCTCGTCCAGAGGTTCTTTGTATAAAGACCTGCGTCTTCGTAGATGTCTCTCTTTACTGCTGTACTATGGAATTTTTAGATAAAATTATTTACTGCAGATTTGTGTATCTAAATGTTCGTTTTGGTCTGCAGGTTTCGATCTCAGAGAAGCTCATAGGAATTCTCCTGCAGTCTTCAAAAGCTGACCAAGTGGACTTGAATGAACTTAGCCAGTGCCCAGTGACACTACCACCCACGACGACTCAAACAAAGAAAACATCCCCTTTGCCGGCAACAACAACCTCCACTCAGTTTAGCAACCCTCCCCCGTGCCCGAAGAACTACGATTCTACCATCCAGAGCCTCTTTGTTCTCAACCATCAGCACATACACACCGTTGAGCACCAGGTCAGACACGATCACCAGCACACTCACCACCTCTCCACCCTAGCCACTACACTAGAACCACTCCCGAAATGCCCCTTCCCCCAACCTATGATCCAGCCCCTAGAGGGCATGCCACCACTCCCTCCAACCCCCTTCCCTCCACCGTGCCATTGAGGGGGAGAAGAAAAAGAACATTGCAAAAAGGAGACCAATGAGACCAAAGGAGCAAAAAAGAGACAAGAGCTTGTCATCGAGAGGGAAAAAGATTGTGGAAAAGGCGGGCAGCCTGTAAAAGGAGCAGGGAGACGAGAGGGAGAAAAGAAAGATGTCTTGGATTTCTGGAGAAAGTTGGGCTTCCACACATGCACTTGGGACGAGTTCAAAAGGGTTGCAGGAGAGGGAAACGGCATCGCTGCGAATCTGTCAGTCACAGCGGGCCCGTGTCATGCCCTAGATCTGTACTACATCGGCCTCAAAGTCAATTACACCGACGGCTTTGAAGAGGAATACATGTATAGGGCAGGAGAAGGAGTTGAGCGTCATCCTCCATACGAGCCCCACATCGACGGGAGTCACCTATGGAGGGAGGCGATCCCGGCAGGTTCGACACAACTTCGCCTACCTTGTCAAGGGAAGATGTGCTCTACGCATTGCAACAGATACTTACTTACTCACTTAATTGTGGTTAAGCCTAGAGTCTCTGAAACCAGAGACAAATGGCAACCCATGCATGCTAGCATGCATGCAGTTGTAAATAAAAGGAGCAAACCACCGCAGCTTAGCCTGCTTCCGCATGAATATGAACAACCATGACCCTCCACAGCCTAGGCTAAAGCTAAAGGCTGAACAACCACACAAGACGTGCGTGCACTCATTTTAGACAAGCTTCGATCAGTGCACTTGCCTTCTTTGGCTCCCGGTCTACAATGAATGAAATGAGCTCTCTTACATATGTCTCTTCTTCCCCGATGCCTCTTCCCCCAGCTGCAGCAGTCCATCTTACTCTGCAGACCCTTTCACCGATTCCTGTTCTCTCTTTCACTCTCTCTGCCAGCGAATAAAATTTGGATCTAAGCTGCTCTGTTTGCACGCATGCAGACAATCGATTTTCTTCGATGCACCGCATCGTCAATCACCTTTTTACCTTCGACTGCAGGACAGTGAATACAGTGTTCTTCGCAGGATCCACCGTATCTCTTTCCCCCACTAGCACATGCTCGAAAGAGAGAAGTGAAAAGAGAACTACCAGACAAGAGAAAGCAAGGCAGAGTACGCAATTGAACTGTGTAACCCCACCCCCTTCTAACCCTCCCCCCTAAAAGCAACATGGCCAGACGCTGGTGCGATCGGTTCTCTATCTGAAAATTACTTAGTCGGGAGTTGTATGGATAAATGTCACATGAACGGGTGAGCCTATGCTCACCAACGGGTCTTGAACTTAACCATTCCAACAACCATTTTGAGGCTTTCCTTTCCCTCGCTTTCTGCCTAAGTGTTCATTTATTTGTTCTGTTTCTCCCTCTCTAGCTTTTTTTTCTCAAAAGATCTGGTGCGATTGTCTGAAGCATGCTACTGGCTTAATTGGCCCATACCGGGGTCAGCGATCTGTGCCATGTATCCCAGACTGCCCGAGGAACCTCCCTTTCTGTTCTCTTTATGCTTTCTATGAAACTTCCCAACCGACAAGAAAGGATCTCTCTCATAGGACGCACCCCAACCGAAACCAAAGTTGGCACCTTGAAAGAGTTATAGGGCAAACGGAATGTCCAGCGCACAAATCGAAGCTGCAATGCATCAAGTGCAACGATATCTCTCTGACTTACTGGCAAGGCTTCCAGCGAGTACGTTGCCACCGGCTCCCAGAATGCCTGCAGTAAACGAACTTTGCATCGGGGGGGCAAAGGACCTAAGGATGAACAAGTGCCCATCACTGCCCCCAAACAGCGTTCAGCACTTTCAAGTCGGTCCCTGACTGACTTTCGTGAGTCCCCTCCCTCAAACACACGACACCCAAGGTATTTATAGCTCTCTACACGTTCAACTGTCTTCCTTTCAAAAGTCACTTCCCCTTCTATTTCCCTTCTTAAGTCTGAGAGTGTGAGAACTCTTGTTTTCTTTAAATTCACTTCTAGGGTAATCGACTTAAAATATTACTAGATGAATTTTAGGGGTTACACAGAGGGTATGTTAGTATTTGACGTCACCCCTACACTAAAAACCATTTTTTTAGGACTTATTACATTAAATTATTTCAAACAAAGTCAACATCTCATCAGAATGCTCACTGGTTCGCTTGTAATCTACGATGAAAATCTTGTCTCCAGGTGATATCTAGAAAAGGCTCGTAAACTCGTAATCCGTAATGTATACTAAAATGGGGTAAATAGCCCCCCTCCCTGGACTCTCCTTCAAAAAATAAAAGAAAAGTGTCCTGATGCGATAATGTCATCACTAGACTTCAATCTCAACATCGATGACAACATCAAAGTCCTTCATGAGGAGCTTTTTGAACGCTTCTTCGACTTTTTGCAGCTCATCCTCCTCCATGAACAAACTTTTTCCCCAGCCTTTTCCTATGACTTTTGCATGGTACAACCAATAAAAAACAATAGTAAGACCAACAGTATTAAGGCAAATTTTAGGTTGTAATAGAATCAGGCTCGCGGTGGCTACTGTTGCTCTGCAGCCTCCCAAGAAAGGCTAAGTAGTCAACTCAACGCCTCTTCGCGGCCCATCCACTCTAGAAAAATTGGTAAGGGGTCTTCAACTCGGGAATATTTGGTATTGAAGACTAGAGAAAATCAGCTTTCGATGGGTCAGATGTTTTGATTTCAGCAATATTTTTTGCTTTATTTGAGCCTTTGTGGGAAAGTTTGACAAGGGGGGGGCAAAAAAAGGAAAATTTGGTAGGGGTTTTAAAGTTTTGGTACCAAAAATTCCCAAGTGGATGGGCCGCGCGCCTCTTCCATCAGTCTTCCCCCCTCCTTTTGCCCCTGAATCCCTAGCCTGAATCCTTGATAACGCCTGATAGGCGCTCAAAAGACTGCAGAAGATTCTGAAGAGAATTAATAATTTTTATTGTCTTTTGTATGAGCTACAGCGGGAAGGCTTATGCTTTCTGGGAGATGAGTAACGGCATGCAAGGAAAAAAAATATTGGTGGTCTTTTAAAAAATGTTGTAATCTTGTAATCTGTAATCAGTTATAAGAGACATGATGATAATAATGATATATGGGGTTAAAGCCGGTGAGCCGTATAGACTCTGGCTAACCTAGAGCATCATATATAGAGTTAAACTTTCGACTGAGGCCCCGCTAGGGTAAATTGAATCGATGGGAGCCTGACAGGGATGGGGCTCCATCTCTAAGCAAACAGGCTTTTGCTTCATCTGGTAGTTCTCTTATAGGCTGAGTTATAACACGCTCTCTATCCCACCCTTAAGACAATCGAGGACTGCCTGCATTTCGCCCGGAAGAGGGTCCCCATGACCGATCAAAGCGCCAGAACAGCACTGGCACGCCCAAGCGGAGGGGGAAACGAGAAGGAAAGGGAAAAAACAAATACTTCAGGGGGAATAGAAAGGATGGAGACGGACTCCTCTGTTTTTGTATCCTTTTTTCCCCCAAGCGTTACGGGCCAATAAGATTCCCTCTGTCAGTTCGTGTCAGTTAGAGGTCTGTCAGATGACCTCTAAAGAAAATCACCCGAGGCGGAACGGAAGGAGACGGAGAGAGAAAAAGATCAGAACTCCCAATCTCCTTTGATTCCCTATCTTTTCTGCCGAAGACGTACAAGCAAAGGTTTCTCTCTCAGTTCAGTTCCTGCAGTTCGGTCAGTTCAGTCAGTTCAGTCGGTTCGGTCGGTTCATCCCTGAAGCACGACTTGTTTTCCAGGGGAATGAAATTGCGAGTAGTAAGCATGATAAAGAAATTTAAAAAGGGGAGAAAAAGGGAGAAGAACGGAGACGCCGTACATAGCATGCACCCCGCTCGCAGACCCGCTTGTGAACCGCACGAGTACGAGCGCCCCGCGCGCCCCCCCGTACCCGTGCAGGCTCGAGCCCGTCACCTCCCACCGCCTCCTACGCTCACGCGAGGGGTGCCATCCGAGCCCCGCAGCCTGGGCCTCATAGGGTCGTCCGTCTCGCGTTTCCTCCCCATATGCTTTTCGCTCACCCCCCGATTGATTCCGTTCCACCCTTGTTTGTTCCTCAATCAATCAATCAATCGATCGGATGAAACGTACTCGGATACACATAACGAAATATTCCCCTCAAAAACAAGTACGGTCGTCAAGAATGAACAACAACGGGGAAAGAGTGAGAGGAAGTGAGGGAAAAGGAAGAAAGAAAGAAAGAAAGAAAAAAAGAAAGAAAGAAAGGAAGAAAGAAAGAAAGAAAGAAAGCAAGAAAAGAGAAAGAAAGACAGACTGAGGGAACACACACAGCTACTTACGAAGGCAATCGGAGATCGCCTGTACACCTGCAACAGGATGCTTTTCGAGGAGCAGTGTGAAGATCTCCCTCACTTTCTTCTCATTTTCGCTCACACCCCGTCCCAACTGCTGCTTAGCCATTTGTTATGCCCACACAATCAAGTCCGACTTAGAGCGAGCGTCTCTTACTTCATCCAAAAGCCTATTCATGCGTCCCCTCTCCCTTTCGGTCCCTTTGCATTCAGTCAACTTATGGACAACATCATTCAGATGGCCACGCCCATGCAAATCGAGGGGGCAGTGCTCGCAGACCGTCTCTACCTCCCCGTTCGGAACTCCCCCTCCCCTCCCCAACAGTGCATGGGCAATCGGCCTGACGTTGGCCTCCGAACAGAGCAGCCTCCTAGGGAGAGGTCGAACCATAGGAACACGCCGCCCGCTTGAGCCGGTCCATCCTCCTATGACAAGACGGGCCAAGCGCTGTCTAGACGGATGTTCGACTTGGAAGACCGAAGGCCTCACTCCATTAGGGAAAACCCCCCCCCGTCCTGCCTGCCCTCCCCTGCCCTGCCGGCCCTCTTTTTACAAAGAACGGGAGGTAGCTACAAACCAGTCGTCTAACCATTCTTGTGCCTCCCTACCTCTCCTTTCTACCGCGAGCTTTCTTTTTAATGCAGCTTTCTCTCCCAGGCCCGAAGGCATCCCCTCGACAGAGAAGAGTTCAGGAGCGAAATGTCCCACTAACAGCTTGACAGACCTCCACCAATCGCTAAAAAGGCCGTCTTTGCAGAGATCTAAAAAGCTAGTGGGCATACACTGTCAGTGGGATGTTAAGGAGAAGCTACGTAAAAAACCCCCCACTCTTTCAGTTAAGATAGCCCGTATTGGGCAAAGGCCGGAGATGAAGAGGGAGAGGACACGAAACGAATTGCAGGGAAGGCCGAAAACCCATCTAATAAAACGTAGTTGCAAATCATCCAACGCTTTCATGTCTGCCTGACTGAGGGAAAACGCTTCTAGCCCGTAAAGGGCCACAGGAATCCATAGGCCCTGAAAGAGCATAATTTTTGAAGTCGGGGAGAGACGACCAAGAGAAACACAGAGCCCAATGACCCCCCCAAGTGCCCTCTCTGCCACCCCCAAGCGATATCTCACAGAGAAACAGAGAGATCCGCCTTCAAAAAAGGTGCAGCCTAAATATTTATACTGGCCCGTTCTCTTGACTTCCTTCCCTTCAAAGAAGATTGGCTGACTAATATTCTCCTTGCTGTAGGAAAGCCTCATTACTTTTGTCTTTTTTAAGTTGACCGTGAGGCCCCACGTCCGACAATATTCTGCCAATTTATTCATTCTCGCTTGAAGCTCATGCGAAGAACGACCAAACAGAACAAGGTCGTCAGCGTAACCGAGGCTTTCGAGAGGCTTGGGCCCCACACAGATCGTATCGTCCTGACTGACCCTGACTTTCCCTCTTTTCCTCTTCACCGCTACTTTGGTCTTCTTGTTCCCCTTCCCAATGCCAACCCCTCTCAATCTGCCTGCCCAAGGGTAGTCACGTGTTCTGCTTTCTATAGACCTCTTATCAGACACTGTTCCATCCTTCTCTGACTCTTCCCCCCCGAGCTCATCCTCTCGGTGAGCCGAGAGGCAGATGTGGCGGTGCAGATTATTAATGAACAGAAGGAAGAGCAGGGGAAAGAGAGGGTCACCCTGTTTCACCCCCGCCCCTTCCTGTATCTCTCTATCTGCACCATCGACCCTCGCCCAGACATCAAAGTACATAGCATGCACCATCAAAACATCATATTCCAATACACCCTCCTCCCGAAGCCGTCTCAGCAACAGACCTCGAGGGACCTTATCAAACGCCTTAGAAAAGTTAATAAACGCAGCCAGAAGGGGGAGTTTCCGGGCTTTGGAGCTCGCTACGAGTCCTGCCAGCGCTGCAATGGCCTCCCTGGTCCCAACCCCCTTCCTGAACCCTAGCTGGCGGTTGTCTAATGAGGTCTGTTCTCTCAATCTCTCATTTATCAGGAGGGCAAACAGTTTTGCAAGCAAACACACAATGTGGATAGGTCGCCATTCTGAGCTGTCAGGAGAGGGGGGGCCTTTCGGAACCGAAACTACACGGATCAAATTCTAAAGAGACGGCCAATAGGAAAAACGATAAAATAAATTAAAAAGGACAAAAAGAAGGAAACGAGAAAGGGGAGAGGAGCTGAAACAAAGGTCAAGATGCCTGGGGGAAACGCCCCCAATTCCGTCAGCCTTACTCGTATCGATCGATCGGAGTGCACCGATAATCCTTTTATAAGAAAAGGCCGGGGGAGGAGGGGGAGAAGAGATAGAGAAAACAGGGGAAGCAACTGGAGGAGGAGGGAGCCCTTCACCCTCAAATACAGAGGCCCAGAAATCGGTAAAACCCGCGGGGGTCGGTCTGTCTCCTCCACCTCTCGCACTGCTCGTTTCCCTCTTCCACCTCCAAATCGCCGAGGGGTCGGTCGCAGCCTCTCTTGCTAACCTCTCTGCTTGCCTGTTAGCGTGTTCAGTTTCTTTATGGGCAAACAGTTTCTTCCTTATCCTGCGAAGAGACTCAAACTTTCGCTTCGCACTCTGGATGGGACCTCCCCGGTCACCTTCATCTGCCCCCTATATTCCTCTCAGGTCCTTCCATTCTCTCTTGGCCTCTCTCACCTCCCTTTGTTTAGCCAAACATTCCTCATCCCACCAGTCTGGCCGGGACGACTCCCGTTGACTTATGTCCTTTCTTTCTTTCTTGTTTTCCTTTCTGCCTCCCATCCCTACCCCTTCGGAATTCCCACTGGCTAGGCATGTCTGCCAGGAGTCAGAAATCTGTCGTAACTGCTCTGTCAGAGAGAAAGACACTGCATCTGATGGGGGCGGCTCAGGCAGAGGTTTTGGGAGATCGAAGAAGTGAGGAACAGCGTCTCCCCACTCCTGCGCTTGATGTAAACCCTCATCCCATAAGTCTAGCCCCCCATTCTCTGTGAATGCTTTCAGAGAGAGGGCCACCCCCATCAACTCATCGTCGCAGACAGGGGTACATCTGCCTACTTCACCTAGATGAGAGAGAGGCCGAGAGAGGGATGAGTCAGAAATACATTCATACATAGACGAAGAGGGAGGAGAAGAGAAGTCAAGAGAAAGAGAGACAGCCGTATACTGATTTGCGACCTCCGGACATGACTTGACCACGTAAGAAGAGAGATAACAAAGAAGCAGAGGGTTAATCAAAGGAATGTTAATTACCGACTTAGACTTCCCACTCTTAAAGGTCTATGCCCCAGTTAGTCTGACCTCCACCTCCCTTCTTTCATCTTTTACATACAGACCGGCACCTGGCAGAAAGTTGGACTTCTCGCAAAGCGAGTGAAGGATCTAACGACCTGCTTCGTCAAGATTTGAACATAGAGACTTACGCGTGAATTCCAGTGAGTGTCCGTCTGCATTCTTATTCCCTTCATGCCCCGTCCCGGTTTCAGTGTCTATTTCCCTTTCCCACGTGACCCCTTTTGGGCACTTGCTAGCCAGGTGTGCATTCAGGTCCCCCATCACTATTCGCAGATCTGACAGGGGGACAGTGCATAACGCCTCCAACAATTCTTCCCTCTCTTCATTTACCCGTTCTCTGGAACCTCTATGGTCCGAATTGGCATGCAGAAGATACATACCGAAGATGTGCAGCGTTCGGATACATAGACTATCTTCCCCCCCCCCCCCCCTTTCTTCTCTTGCACCCTGACCGTCAGTTTGACCAGGTTGGGTCCCACCAGTTCCCAGGTTGGATGGAGAATAGGAATTCTCAAATTCCTGATAAGGATGCACATACCCCTTGTTCGTACATCCCGTTTGGCAGCTCTAGAGTGAACCCCCATTTTTCTTCTTTTCCATTCCATGTGGGAGAAATTCTCCCCCGAGTGGAAGGCCGTGCGGACTTTTCCTGTAGGCATGCACGTCTCGGGAATCATGGCGATATCTACACCCGACAGCCAGCTCTCGAGAGAACCGCCCCCCAACTTTGTTTCTAAGGGTCCCATGTTGAGCGCACTTATGGTCAAACTGCTCCCCCTCCCTTTCTTCTTATCACTATGATTAACAAAAGATTCATACAATTCCCCAGAGGCCATGCTACATGCTGACTGAGAAGAGGGTGAGGGACAGGGAGCATTAGAAACGGAATCGGGAGATGGAGGGAGGGAAGGAAGGGAAAGGGCAGATGGGGAAATAAAAGGAGAGGGAGAGAGGGCAGCGGAAGGGGAAAGGGAAGGAGGGGGGGTGGAGGGGGAGGGGGACGGGGGAGGTGGAAGGTTGTCTCTCTTTCATCTTTTTTCAACCCAAAAAGATGTCCAGAGGAAGGGAGGAACAGCAGCTGCCCCTACCGAGAACGTTCTATCCCACCCAGTCTTAACCACTTCATATTCCCTCCTCTTTCCCTTCCCCCCCCTCACATTCACAATACGAGTGATTAGCCCCCCGCCCTCCTCCGGCAAGGGGAAAGACTCCTCCTCTTCTGCCTACACCTCCTCCTTGGAGCTGCAGAGGAAGTCAGAGCATCTGCTTCCTCTCAGGGCGCCTCCACATGCGGAGCAGTTTTTTTTTCTTCTCTCCCAAAGCCCTCTCCATAATCCTTCCCTCTCTTTGAGTCTTCTGGCAATCTTCTTGTCAGCATTTCTCCTGCATTTCTCAAGAATGTCTTGGGGGGAGGTCTTAGGAACACCGAGAGCCCCTCTAATCCTAGTTTCCCCAACCATGGGAGAGCTGTAGTGAAGGCATGAGGGGGGGGCAAGAGAAGCAGAGTGTGGAGACAATGGTGAAGCAGCGAGCAAAGGCTCCTCCCATGGGGAGATGACCTGGATCTCCCGACACTCAGGTCAACTGTATCTTGCACGTGCGTTTCTGGGGTGGGAGGGGGAAGAGGAGGCAAAGGGAGAGAGGGAAGAGATGATGAGGAAATAGGAGAAGAAGAAGAAGAAAAAGACGGGAGGGGTGGGGAAGGGAAAGACGGATCAAGAGGAGAAAAGAGAGGAGAGGAAGAAGAAGAGGAAAAAAAAACCCGACCCACACCCCTACCCTCCCAGACACCCCCAACGCACCCCTCCTCTGTTTGAATGCGAACAGGAGGGACATTCATCGATTCACAAATAGGAAGAGGAGAGGAAGATAAAGAATGAAAAGAAAAAGAAAACACAGAGGGAAGAGAATCAGTCGGTCGATCGATCGAGACGGTTTGAATCAGGTGAGAGGAGGGTCCGACCCGGAGGCCCCCCTCCTCTCCAGCACAATACCTGCAGAGTCCTGAGAAAGAATCGAATCGAATCGGGTGGGGGGAGGGTCCGGGCTGCCATGTCACAAGCGTTACCCGTCCCCCTCCCCCAGCCCTGTCACAGACGGATACCCTCATACCAGTACTGGAGGGGAGGAAAGAAAGGAAAAAAACAGAAGAGGGAGATGCGGAAGGAATGGGAGGAGAAGAATGAGAAGAAGAAGAGGAAAAGGAAGGAAAAGAAGAAGAAAATGGAGAAAAGGAGAAAGAAGAAGAAGACGAGGGATACCCCCGGTGGTCTGGTCTCACCCTCCCTACCCCTCCCTGTCCGTTCTCACCCTTGTTCTTACCTACATCAGAGCTGGGGGAAGGGGAAGAGAAGAACGAAGCAGAAGAAGAAGAAGAAGGAGAAGAAGAAGACGACGAAGAAGAAGAAGAAGAAGAAGAAGAAGAAGAAGATGAAGAAGAAGAAGAAGAAGAACAAGAAGAAGAAGAAGAAGAAAAGTAAGAAGAAGGGAGAGAGGAAGGAGGAGGAGGAGGAGGAAGTCGGGGGGAAAAAGAGCGCTTCTGTGGATCGGAAGATTCGATGACGGTCCTCTTCCTTCTGTCATACATTCTTCTTTGCCCTCTGTCCCTCTGGCCGTGGCACTCTCTTGCACTCTCCTGCCTACAAAAAGAAGGGGGATATAAAATGCAGTCATCATCAGATGCAAGAGGAGCAAAGTATGAAAGAAAGCGCTCTTTCTTCTCAGATCGGGGAGGGAGAGAAGGCAAAAAGTTCCTTACATTCCCTAATTTCTCACCCGCCCTCTTAACCAGGATGAAGGGTCGCTCATACACAATCACCTGCATGAGGGCCTCCACCTCATCACAAGAAAGGAATCCATCCTTCAGAGCAGGGGAGTGAGAACAAGGAGGTGAGGGGGGAAGTCTATCAATTGCTATCTGTGTGTCTGCCTGCCTGAAGCCTGCCCTAACCCCTTTGAAATTCCCACAACTGACTGTCTGACCGGCTGTCTGAGAGAAGGAAAGAAGAGAGGGAGGAGGGAGGTCTCTGCCTACCAAAACTACCTTCTGTCCCCCACCTAGACCTCCCCCCCAAATCCCTTTCCCGACTTCCCCACGTTCACCCCAGCAGAGGAGGAGGAGGAAAAAGAAGATGAGACCGGCTGGTCTGCAGGCCAGACTTCCCCCCTCTGCTCGAGGGACTCGTCCCTCTCCTTCTTTCTTTCCTTTTCCCACCTCTTCTACGCCTCAGGACTCCTTCTAGTCCCAGCTGGGACCATTCCCCCTTCTTCTTCACTAAAGATATAACCCCCCTCTCCCTCTTCCTTTGCGAGGGAGAGGGGGGGGGCTTCTTCCAGCGTGGAGGTGCATACAGACCTGTCATCACCCTCCTCCCCCTCCCTAGCAGAGACAGAGTAAAGTGACTCACTTCCTAGAGTCAGAGAAGGGGCCGCTCCAGCCCTTGCGACTCTGATTTTCCTTTTTTGACCCCTCCCCTCGCTTTTCTGTCCTATCGCCCCCCTCTGTCCCAGAGTTAAACCCCCTTCTCTCTTGCTTCGCTTAATGGGGGAGATGATAAATCCTAGGGCAGCCTGCAGCCTTTCTCTCAGGACAGCCGTGGGGGGTACCGTCCGAGAATTTGTCTTGCTTAGGGGAGGGAGACACATGACAGTTAGGGGCTGGGGTAGGACTGTCACGGAAGTCGCAGAGTGAGGGGAGAGGGGGGCCGGGGAAACAGGCTGCTGCTGTTACTTCTCCAAAGGAGTGACGGGGACAGACGAGGCTTCCTTCCCGGCTGCCGCGCTCTCACCGAAATCCCCAGGGAAGATGTCCTATCCCTTTCCCTCCCCTCTCCGTTGTCTCCTTCTCGGAGGTCCCCTCTGCATCTGCTATATCTCTGTCTGCTCATCATGAGGCTAAGTATTGCCTCCACCAGGTCCCCCCCTCAGCCAGGGCCTGCCTTGCCGCCTCCCTCTCCACTCCTGTCTGTCTCATAATAATATCTATCTCCGATTCTCTTTGCTCCTCCTTCTTTTGCACTCGTCTCTCCTCTTCGTCCTCTCTTTCCTTTTTCCCTCCTTCTGCTCTTTGTCTCTCTGCCTCGATGTCTCTATCCCGGGCTCGAGGTCGAGCCTGCTCTGCATCCTCCATCACCACATCACCAGCACCCCCCTTCCCCCTTTTCTTTTTTCCTCCTTCTGCTCTCTCTCTCTCTCTGCCTCGATGTCCCTATCCCGGGCTCAAGGTCGAGCCTGCCTATCTGCATCCTCCATCTCCACATCACCAGTACCCCCCTTCCCCTTTTTTGTTTTCTTCCTACCCGTTCCTCCATTCCCTTTCCCCCCCCTTAGCCCCCCCCCCAGGCCGCCGGCTGGATGAGGAAGGCCTCCCCCCCGTCCGACCTGGAGTATAGCCGGATCCTGAAAGGAGGGCTGATTGCTCCCCATGGGCTGAGTAGACCGTTCTTCTCCTCTACCATGTCCCCTATCTAACTGACCCCCCATCCCCGGAGGAACCATCGGCAAGACCCCCGGAATCTGACCCCCCATCCCCGGAGGAGCTACCGGCACATTTCCTGGAACCTGACCCCCCACCCCCGCAGGTGGGCAGAGGAATGGGGGCAAGGGAAATTGGGGGCAGTAGTGAGGCCACGCCTGCTGGAGGATCTGAAGGAAGGGAGGGAGGTTGGAGTAAGGGAGTGAGTGTAAGAGAGAGGGCTGAGGAAAGCCCAGCAGAGGCTCCCCAACTCCGGTAGGGGGCCCGTTTGATCCCATCTGTCCTTGTCCCTTGGGGTTGGGTCTGCTCTCCCTCTGCTGCATCCTCTCCATATCCCTATCACTCATTTGCCACGCCCCTCCGGTTCCTTCCGTTCCGTCTGTCACAACTCTCCCTCTGCCTCTGTCCCCATCTTTGCTTCTCCCCTCTTCCCTCTCTCTTTCCCTGGAGGCCGAATTTATATTCCAGGTGGCTCCCCCCCGGTGAGTCAGCGCGAAGTCCCTATTCCCTCCCACATGCAACCCGGCCCCCCCGATGCCCCTCCCGACCCCGTCGATTACAGGGGGGGGAGCGTGCCCGAAGCGATTAGAGGGAGGGAGAGGGGGGCTCGGGTTCCCCCGCCCCCGTTCCAGAGTCCCCCTCATCTAAATCCTCGATTCTCCCCTGTCCATAAGCCCCACCCCCTTGGCTGAAGGGGGAGGTTGTCCGTCTGTCTCCCCGCTCTCCAGTCTCTGTCCTCCCATCCCCTCTCCCCCTTCCTTGGGAAGAGCCTTGCACGAGGGATTTCTGGGCATGGGTGGGGGGTCTCTGCCCTGTTGAAACCTGCAGGCAGAAGGGGGGTGAACGCGCGTTCGATGCCCCTGCTGAGGCGAGAGATGTAGCCTATCTCCATCTGTTAAAATGCCTCGAACTCGCCGAGGCAGGCAGGAACTTACTTGCAGTACCAGCCCCTGGCTGGACAGAGAAGTGCACAGAGAGATGAGGGTCGTCGAGCGAGAACTCCGAGATCATACCGAAGAGCGGATAAACCCCGCAGTCATCGCCGGAGAAAACGTTCGCCGCCCGTTCTGAGGAGAAAAAAAGAATACCCCCTCCCCGAAAAGAAACGAAGCCAACCACAGAGCTCATTTTGAAGACAGGCAGCTGCCCATCCGTCTCTGCCCCCGCCCCTGCTAAGACTTCATTTCCGTGAATGTTCCTGAAGAATCTACTCAGGGGGGAGTTCGGATCCGTGAGCTGCTGCTGGTTAATCTTCTTCTTTACTTCGGGGGGGGGGACTCTTCCCTCAAACCGAACGAAATCTATTCCCTCAATGATTCTCGCCCTGCTCTCTCCCCCTCCTCGCAGCTCAATTCTCAGTCTGTCCATCTGTTTGGACAGTCTGCCTATCCTTGCCTCCATCCTTTCTCCCTCCTCCCGGGAATAGAAGCTCCTCTGCATCTCTGCCGTCGCATCTCAAAGCGCCTCCCGGATGAACGTCTTCATGATGGGGCCGTTAGAATCCATGGAGTCACCAGAGAAGAAACGAGAAGGAAAAGGAAGAAACAAGTACCTCAGGGGGAACAGAAAGGACAGAGACGGACTACTCTGTTTCTGTGTCTTTTCCCTCAAGCGTCACGGGCCAGTGAGATTCCCTCTGTCAGTTTGTGTCAGTTAGAGGTCTGTCAGATGACCTCTAAAGAAAATCACCCAAGGCAGAACGGAAGGAGACGGAGAGAGAAAAAGATTAGAACTCCCAATCTCCTTTGATTTCCTATCTTTTCTGCTGAAGACGTACAAGCAAAGGTTTCTTTCTCAGTTCAGTTCCTGCAGTTCGGTCAATTCAGTCAGTTCAGTCGGTTCGGTCGGTTCATACTATAAAAGGGGGGGTATATGATTATTTTTTCTTGTAATCACACTTAATTTCATCGGATTTAAGCTTTTTAAGATGAACTACGTTCCTTTAGCCTGAAATGTGTATGTAATCTATGTTTTTATTATATGTTTTGTATGATCTTACCTATAAAATCTTAATCATAATTGAAATAGTCGAATACCCTAGAATTCACTTTCAACCCATGTTCCTGACAATAAGAGGCCAAACAGTCCAAACGCCACTGCAGGTCAGAAGAAGAGTGAGCAAAAATAACAAGATTGTCTGCGTAACCTATGCTCTTAAGCAGTAAGTCCGCCAATCTTACCTCCTTAGGGATACGGGGTCGCTGCTCCGTTGTTTCACTCTCCTCCCTCCTCTTTCCATATTCTCCCCCCCTCTGTCTTTCATCCGTATCTGATTCCCCATCCAAGCCGTTAACAGCTTCCCTCCCTTCAACACTCAGAGCAGAATGAATATTATTAATAAACAAAAGAAAAAGAAGAGGAGAAAGTGGATCTCCCTGTTTTATCCCTGCACTTTCGGGAAAGACCTAATCCGACCCATCCACCCTTCCCCACATATTCATATACATGGAATGAATCATGCACGCATCCTTCTTGCTGACTCCTTCCTCTCTAAGTCTGTCAATCATTTTCTTTCTGGGTACTCGGTCAAATGCCTTGCTGCAAGGAGGGGTCTGTGTCTCTTCTTTGCTGAAGCCGTGAGAGTATGAAGAGCAGTTATCGCTTCCCTTGTACCGACCCCCTTCCTAAAACCCACCTGTCATTTATTTATATTCGTTGTCTCCCTTAACCGGCCATCCATCAACAACGCGAACAACTTTGCCAGAAGGTAGACGATGTGTATGGGCCTCCATTCATCACAAGAGGGAGAGACGTAACTTTTTGGAACAGGAGCGATTCGAATGAAGTTCCACTTTTCTGGCCAGAAAGAAAAAAGGAAAAAAAGATTGAAGAAAATGAAAAGAAGAAAACGAGACAGACGAGAAGAGAAAAAGCATAAATGTACCTGCGCAAGGGAGATTCCTTTGAGGCCGGCTGCCTTTTTTGGGTCGATTGCCTTCAGTATCTTCTCATATTTATCGAAAGAGAAGAAAGGTGCCGGGGGGGGAGCTGGTGTTTCATCCTTCTTTTGAGGCTCCAATCTGTCCCCACTGAACATATCAGCCCAAAAATTTGAAAACGAAAAGGCGGACGGCTTTTCTCCCTCACTTCCACTCTCTGCCTTTTTTCTCTCCCTCCTCCATTTCCATAGGGCTGCTGGGTCCTTAGCAGCTTCTTCCGCGAGTCTCTCTGCCTGAAGAATAGCATACTTTCTCTTTTTTCTTGCTATCAACTTCTCTCTCTCTCTATTTAACTTGTTCATCTTTCTCTTTGCTGTGATGCACCGCTTATCTTCGTCCCCCCAGAGTTCCTTTTCTTCCTTCCATTCCCTTTCTGCAAATCTAACTCTCTTCTAAATCTCCCTGCATTCTTGATCTCTCCAAGGTGCGACAGCCTTTTCCTTCCTTTCACTTTTCCTCGGATGAGTTGGCTTTCATTTTCTCTCCTTAGGTTGTGTGAGTATATGCTTCCACTGTTCGGTGAGTCTGGCTATTTGGCTTCTCGGTGGTACAGAGATAGAATAAGTGGAAGACGGAAAGGCAGAAGGTAGTATCTGAGTATTGGGGTAGAAAGAAGGGACGGACACAAGGGGAGGGGGGAAGAGGGGAGGAGGAGGAGGAGGCGAAGGTATAGATGGAATAGGCTTGCCTTCTTTTTTCGATTCCTGAATCCCGGCGTCCCACAACCCAGGCCAAAGCTTCCCTACTAAATCTTTTACCGAAGTTGCCAGAGGCATCATCTCATCATTGGTGACCGGCGTTTGCCTTCCTGGCTTCGTGAAAGAAGGGGATGGGACAAGGGAAGGGTGAGGCGGCGAGTTGTTATTCGGTTTTGGCGGAGATGAGAGGTTGAGAGATAGAGAAACGGCCGTATGTTCGGAGGCTGCGTCAGGCTGTAGCTCAACCCCAAAAGAATTCCACAAACTAAGAAGAGGAGGATCAACCAAAAACAAATCAATGACCGTACTACTAGCTGGGGCACCCCCTTCATAATAAGTGCAAACCCCTGTGAAGTCGACTTCAATCCTTTTCTTTTCATCTTTCCAAGACAGGCCATTCAAGGGAAGGAGGTTTGCTTTCTCACAAAAGTGAATGGCAGCTCTTCCTGGTTCGTTTACGATTGAACGACAGTCAGAGCAGCGAGACAGTCCCTCAATTGCTTCTTCCCCCTTGCCTCCCAAAATCTCTTGTAAGTCACCCGCCCCCCTGATCTGTTCCCTTTCCCATGAAATTCCTTTAGGGACCTCCTTTCCTATGGGGAATTCATGATAGGCTCCCAACGGATACGGGAGAGTGAAGTACTTTGTCATGTTCAATAACTGCATCCTGTTTACGAACTAGCTCTCCCAGATGATTCGATATGTTGCACTAGCCTCGTCAAAGGCATGATCAATAATATTATTATTATTATTTCAATGCTTGGGCTAGTGATGATGAGGAGGAGGCAACTTACTCCGGCATGCAGCCATCGTGATTGAATGACAGAGGGCAGTCTGTGTGCATTTAGTCTGTCTACTAGTATTAAACCTGGTCTAATCAAATTAATTACTATCAACTATGCATGCATGTCTCCTGTGTCTCTGCCATCTGTTCTTCTTTTTTCTGTATTTTGTGTGTGCTCAGCTTGGTCAGACCATTCAGCTCTTAGATTAGTCCTGAGGGAGGAAGAAAGGGAGAATGAGAGCGGCGAGAGAAGAGGAAACGAGGAAGAGAACGAAGCTAACCAAGAACAGAACAAAAAGAAAAGAAGAAAAGATAGGTAAAGAAAGATAAAAAAGAGGGAAAAGAGAAAGAAAAACGAGAAAAGAGAAGATCAAATCAAGCTAAGATGGAAGGGAACGCTCACAAAGGAAGGAGAGGAGAGGTATCTCCAAGAGCTTCAGAAAAGAGTGAAGGAGGAAAAAGTGAGTGAGGTCTTTCAGAAAGCAATGGATATGGAAGAGGGAGAAGAAATAAAGAAAGACTTGCTCGACGAAGCATACCAGAAGTTCCAACACATCAGAGAGAAAACCTTCATGTGGGCAACAAGGAAGGAGAAGAAAGAAGAAAGAAAAAGGGAGAGGAAAGAAGAGCCAGCAGAAGCGCTGAGAGGGGAAGGAAGAAAGCAAATAAGAAAACTCAGAAG
>JAHBMJ010002033.1:0-23461 GCA_018398765.1 Chromera velia | reverse complement strand
GGGCTCTGGGGGTGGGGGTGGAGGGGGGGGGAAGTCCAGTATGAAGAAGCAGAGTCAGGCCTCCGGAGAGGGGGGGGGGTGTCCCTTACGTTTCTTGGGTCTGTATGTTGTCTCGGAGGACGGACAGCCGTGGCCAGCACCGATCACCTGCCGAGTCGAGGCACTGGGGTCGTACGGTGAGGTGATTGGCCACACGTCCTTCAAAGCAGATCTCTGCATGGGCGCCGGGGGGGTGGCACAGGGGGGTGGCCTCTCTTTGTCATCATCCGGTGTTGCTGCTTCCGGTTCTTTTGTTGGTTCGAGTACAGTTGGGGAGGGGGGAGGGACGGGAGTGAAAAAGAAAAAGAAAATGTTCACTCGGTACGGAGGAATAGGAATGCTGCCTGGAGAGGCAGCAGGGAGAGGGGAAGAGTCAGTGAGTCGAGAATTGAAGGGACAAGAGACGGAGGAGCTAGAAGAGCGTCAATCCCCCATGCACCCTTCCCTGACTATTGACCCCGACGGTCACCCAGGACCATCTCTGTTCCCTTTGCGGGAAGGAAACCCAGTGACAACAATAACAGCAGCAGCAGTAGGAGGAGAGGAAAGAGGGGTGCCGGGTGAGGAACTGCTGTTGGGTCCCCTTTCTGCTGCCGCAAAATTGTGCAGTCAGTCGGAGAGGGTCCCCAACTCCCTCGAGGTGACGTCGTCGAGAGAAGACGACTGTGAGGGGAGGTGGGTGGAGAGGGACAGGGAGAGGGGGGATGTGAGTGTGAGCAGACGGGATACAAGAGAGAGTGAACTGTTTTCACAGAGAACATGCTCGGGCTCTTCCTCCTCTTCCTCTTCCTCTTCCTCTTCTGCTTCCTCCTCCGCCCTTCCTCAGCCATCATCCTATTCTGTTTCAGGAGAGAACATCAGAAAGTGTGAGGGACTGTGCAGAGAGCGTGACAGTCAGGAGGAAGAGAGAGACCAAAGAACAGTAGAGGAGGAGAAGGAATTGAGAGGGTGTGATCGTCTGGAGACGGTGATGGAAGGAGAGCATGAGGAGGAGAGGGGTCGGCATGGGGACGTGCGTGGTGCGTCTTCCCATCTGGCTAGGGGTAAGGGGGATGCGTTTGAGATTGCAACGCTCCTCGATTCCCTTGGCTTTTGTTGGCGTAATGGGAATGTGCAGTCGACACAGTGGGATTTTGATTTTGGGTTTGGGTTTGCTTGGATGGGTTTGGGGTCGTCGGAAAAGGAGAAAGAGGGAGGGAAGAAGGGTGGGAAGGGGAAAGGTCAGGACAAAAGCTCGTCCAGCAAGAAGCTGTCCTTTTCTTCTTCTTCCGATTCTACCGGAGTTGATTTGAAACTCCGGTGGTATCTGAAGGTCAAGATCCCTGCCAAGGTCCGCACACTGAAGGGATAGTAAAGGTAGAAAGACCAACCTTCGAGAGATTCAAAAGAGAATGAAGGTTGAGGGAGGTTTTCTCATTCTCTCGAGATCCTTTCTGATGGATGGTCTCTCTGTCTGTCTCTTTTTCCCTTTTTCTCTCTCTTTCTGGTCATTTCTTCCTCTCGACCTCTCGATCGATCCTGTCCTCCGGCTGATTCTCAATTCACTGATGGACTGGCCGTTGACATCCTTGAAAAGCTGGCAAAGAATCAAAGAAACGGTGAAGAAGGAAAAGCCGTGGATCGGTGTTAGTGCAGGAAGTGCGAGAAAGGTCAGTCGATCTGAGCTTGCCAGTGATAGTATGTATCCTGCAAAATCTAAACGATGACCAATGGATCCCCTTCAATTGCGTACCGCTACGTACTGCAAGGGGGAAGCACAGGAATCCGAGTCACGAGGCACTAGCACATCAATATTATTGGCACATTAACTTTGTTGCATGCAAGTCGATCTAAAACAAGTAGGCGGAGAACATATTGTGGCGGTGTAGCCATAACACAGACTATGAAACTCATAATACACGCTAGAATACACGCTGCTGTAATGTGCATCGTAAAATTTGCAATATAAATCTGCAATATTATATTTCAGAAGAAACTAGAGAACAAACTTTAAAAAGTTGATGATTGATTGATTGATTGATTGATTGATGATGTATAACTGTGCAGCCGCCGTGGAGCTTATAAATGCTGGTTTTACATGCAGTCATTATGTATCACAATTCCTCTAGCATAATTTATTGAATGCATAGATAATTTTTAATTGAAAAACTACATTTCTTATTGGAATTTTAAAACTTTAATTCATTTTTTATCTAAGCAAAAATATTGTTTAAAATAAAATAATGTTTGGTTTTAAGTTTTTTTACGTTTTTTTTTAATTTTCAATGACAATTCAACGTTAGAAAACTGTTTTTCTACAATAATTCTGTCACATACTAAAAACAATGTTGCAAATAATTGGGTTCCAATAGAAATATTTGCATTCCAATTGCCCAATTAGAGATTCCAATTACCATTTCCTAACTGGTCCCAATTGTGAAAGGGTATGATTTAGCAGACAAAAATCTGGGACCTTAAAATGTCATAAAGTTAATATAACTAGCGGTTGCTTCCTCTACGTGTGCATCAATCTAAAGAAGAACGTCATGCAAGATCAAAAGCATATTAATCCATGACAAACCAGCCCTCTACCGGGAAAAATCACTCAACTTCGGACATGCACTTCCTGCCCTACCTCACAGCTTCCCAACGGAGCAGCCTTTGTGCAAACCGGAAAGAAGGTACTGCTGCCGGTCGACCAACCAATTCGCGTGTGCGTCAATCTAAAAGAGAGCAGTCTGAGTAGACAAAATCAAAAGCACATCAATCCATACAAGAGCCATCTCTCTAACGGGAAACATTACTCATCTTCGGACTTGCACTTCTTGACGTACTTCACAGCTTCCTATCGGATCAGCCTTCGTGCAAACCGGTAAGAAGGTCCTGCTGCCGGTCGACCGATCGACTCACGTATGGTGTGTGTCAATCTAAAGGAGAGCAGCAGGCAAAATCAAAAGCACATCAATCCATGTACGAACCATCTTTCTGACAGGAAACATCACTCATCTTTAGACATGCACTTCCTGGCGTACCTCACAGCTTCCGAAGTGCAAGGGGCATTGGCTGTTGGTACGCTGACTCATGCGTGCTCTCGTTTGAAGGCGACGCCCTGGCGAAGCAAATACAGTACCATGCAAACCTTCTAGCTCTTATAGCCACCTCGATCCTGCTTAAACCCGCCTATGCCACCAAACTCTTTCACAATGATGGCGGCGAGGCTCGCTCTTCTGGACTACTGCCCGTACGCCGGAATTAAGTCGTCCCTCCGGATGAAAAAGTCAGACTCTCAGCCGTATCGGAGGATCTCGGGTTGCCGGGATTTCAGGTCACAATGCATGAATACATGCTCCGCCTGCAGAAGCAGGGAGGGAAACAAAAGAAAGCAAATGCAACGTTCCCTTCTCTTCTTCATACGCTCTCCTTCGGGAATCAATCACACTCACAAGAGCTTCGCGGTTCACGCCACTCAGCAGCTCCTACTGGCACTCACACCATGCCGGTGGTTATGCATGCAAATGGGAGCCACAATTTTCTGAACACTGGTGCACGAGCGGGTGTAAGTGTGCGGTTGTCGGCAGAGATCATGACTCCGCTCTGAGGTATAGAAGAGGGACAAGCAAAGGAGAGAATGGAAGGAACCACTGAGAGTGATGGAGGGGGGCAAGAAGGAAAAGAGGGGGGGGTTCCTCCGCAATTGCAAGAGCTTGAGAGATCAGATGACAGAAGGCGCTGCCATCGCTCAAACTGCAGTGCACATGAATCAGCGGGACGCCACAGCTAGCCAACGAGAAGAAAGTACATGAAAAGGAGAAAAAAATTTTATAAAAGAAGAGACAAGGAGCAGCATCTGCTCAGAAGAAAGAGGAGCTATCTGTTCTCCTTTTAGAACACCAGACTGAGCTGGGCAGACTCAAAGTTCAGGGAGACCACAGACCTAAAGAAGAAGAAGAAGAAAAAAGAAGATATGCGAGCGAGATCGGAGTGATTCGTGATCTGCTTCGTGAGAAAAGAGCTAAGCAAGTGGAAGATGCAGCGATAATTGCCGAACAGCAAAGGCTCTTTAAAGAGAAAGATACGAAGGCAAGGCGTCTACAGGAGCAGATAAAGGCGCTTCAGAGACAAAAAGCGGCCGACGCCCGTGAGACAGAGATGCTAAGCAGTCTCGTTGAAGCGAAAAAGATGGAGGTGGAGCGTAAGCGAGAGACCACTTTACAAAGAAGGGCACCTTGGAACACATGGACACATGATGACGTATGGAAGTTCTCATATATACATCGCTACGACATATATATATCAATATATTATACACATATATATATATATATATATATATATATACACAGACAAGTGGGATTGACAAGCGAACGTAAATTCAAATCAAGGTCAGGCGCATGTATGGATGCAGGATACCCCCTTAGGGGGTATGCCGGGGGCCTGAAGAGAGAGTTCCATACGTGCGCCGATTTCAATACTTCAAGTTGAGTTGGAGGGGATGTAAGTAAACTAGATCGACCCATACGTACCCATACGTGCAAACAGAGTGAGTGACATAAAGAGAAACAAAACGGCGTTCTTATATCGTTATCATACCACGAAGATTAAAGAAGAGCTTTGCTATTTAGTTTTATGAATTCGATTGTAGTTTGCATCAAATTTTTTTATTATAATTAAAAGTTATAGTTTTGCTGATTAGAAGAAAAAAAAAATAAAAAACGATAAACAAAATGTCTAATGTTTGACTAGTTATAGTGTGACAATGTAACCAACTTAGTATACCAAGACCAACTCAATTTGGCAAACCCATGATACAGCCAATTACAATTGTGATTGCAAGTGTGAAAAATATTTTTATCGCGCAAACAGTTTTTTGAGACTTGCAATATGTTTTTGATAATATTTGTAAAGTCTGTGCAAATTTTCAAGTTCGTACGCACGACCAATTACGTTTACAAAAAATATGGAAATTCAAAATCGGGACTCAATTTTTTGGGTTTCCGGGGCCGCCCAGCTTTAAATTTTCATATTTTTGGCAAACATAATCGGTCGCGCGTACGAACTTAAAAATTTGCACAGACTTCACGAATATTATCAAAAACATGTTATAAGTTTCAAAAGACTGTTTGCGCGATAAAAATATTTTTCACATTTGCAATCGCAATCGTAATCGTGCCAAATTGAGTTGGTCTTGGTATATTATTTGAATTAATTCGAATTATATAGAATGATAGGTCACGCTATCCATGTTTTGCCGATGTAAATAGGGTCAAAAAAGGAGGTTGTGGTAGCTTATATAAATTGTAAAGTTATATGGCAATGGAGAGAACCATGAACTAAAACGCACCGCAATCATGAAAAAAGAGGAAACCCGAGTGGTAAAAATGAGGAGAGATGGTAAGAAAAATTAAATAGGTGGTCAAAGCGAGTCAACCCAGAGTTAATATGAGAGGCAAATACTGTGGGTGAGAAGGAGAGCGGCCGGAGAGCGGCAGGCAAGAAGAAGACAGGCAGACATGAAGAAGGCAAGCAGACAAAAAAGAGTAAGGTAGATATTATGGAGACAAGTAGGCAAGAAGCGGCAAACAGACAAAAAGGAGACGAAGGGACATGTTATTGAGGGAGAGAGACAGACACAAAGGAGACATGCAGGAAAGGAGGAGACAACGAGGCAAGAAGGATGTAGGGAAGCATGAAAGGGAGAAGCAGGCAAGAAGGAGACAACCAGCTAAGAAGGAGACAGGCGGGTAAAAAGGAGACAGCGAGGGAAGAAGGAGGCAAACAGGGAAAAAAGAGACATAGGCAAGCAGGCAAAAAGGAGACAGGGAGGCGTGAAGGCGAGAGGCAGGCACAAAGGAGGCAGACAGTAAAGGAGGAGACAACTAGGCAAGAAGGAGGGAGGCAGGCAAGAAGAAAACAGCCAGGCAATTAAAAAGGAGACTGGCAGGCAAGGAGGAGACAGATAGGTAAGAAGGAGACTGGCAGATAAGAAGAAGAGGGGCAGGTATGAAGGAGAGAGACAGGCGAGAAGGAGACAGGCGAGCATGAAGGAGGCCGGCAGACAAAAAAGAAAAAGATAGGCATTAAGGAGATAGGTAGCCAAGAAGGGAGCAAGCATTTAAACAGAAGACAGGGAGGCATGAGAGAGAGAAGCAGGCACAGAGGAGACAGTTAGGAAAGGAGGAGACATCTAGGCAAGAAGGAAAGAGGCAGAGAAGAAGGAGACAGGCAGGCAAGAAGGAGTCAGACAGGCAAGAAGGAGGCAAGCAGGCAAAAGGGAGACAGGCAGACAATGAGGAAACAGGTGGGCAAGAAGGAGAGAGGCAGGCATGAAGGAGGGAGGCAGGTAAGAAGGAGACAGGCAGGCATGAAGGAGACACATTTGTTATTAAATGATGACAGCGATTATGTGCGGATAGACAACGACTTTGTACAGTAGAAAGCGAGCGAGCAAGCAATGAGTTTTTGGAGTAGAGACTGGGCACTTACATTGAAGTGACGGCTTTCCTGTTTGACGTACACAGGGCTGGACATCTGTAAGATGGACGCGACCGTCGAGTATGCATGGTTGTATAACGCTGGGTAGACAAATCGATGGCATGGATCCCATAAAAATTAAAATCCGCCTGCGAGTGCGATGGCATGAATCCCACAAAAATTAAAATCCGCCTGCGACTGGCTGTAACACCTTCCTGCTGCTTTGGGTAGTGGCTAGGGGTAGTGGAAGGACAGACGGAGAGCTAGACCCAGAGACGCGGCCTAGACAGAGAGACAGTCTGAGATCTATAAACTCTCCAGACTTTAGCTCAGTCTGAAGATCTCAGTCAGCTAAAGGATTGGATATAGATAAATCCTTAGCCCTTTGTAGAGTTGAGAGGATTCACAGTTCGAAGTTGAACTTGAATTTCTGCTAGCGCTGCTGAGAGAAGACAGACTCATGACTGGACAAACGGAACGAACGATCTCAGTGAGACGGCTGAGGGCAGATAATGACTCTAATTAAATCTGACTGGTCCCGGCATAAACGCAAAGACAAGCTTTCCAGGGCTAAATAGATAGAACGCGGTGGCGGGCGATGGAAGCAAAGGCGGCGTGCATACGAGAGGCACCGAACGGCGGCAGCGGGAGGTAGGACACTACACATCCCCCCCTCTCACCGGCAAAGAAATCGCGCCCTCGCGATATCTCGAACACAATCGAGCATGCGCGTAGACAGACTGAAAGCACAGCCGCTCAAGAATCATACTCAAACCCAGCTCAACGGAAGACACGCATATATATACTCAAGTCTATTTAAGCTGATGGATAGATACACTACTCGCAGGTAACAAAGCAAAAGCGCTGAACTGATACACTTCTCTGGGAAATTGTAAGGGTTCAATATGGAAGTGCCCACCACCAGACCCGCCGCCGCATCTTATTGAGATACGCGGGGCGGGCACACCGTATGGATTTATGGAATAGTGACTGTTTTGGGTGAGGGACCTCGAGTTAGGTCGGACACCCCCCCCCCCCGAGGTTCAGAAGTCTGCACTTCTGAACCTTGGGCCAGGGGGGTCAAACCCCCCCGCCGCCAGGTCCAGACATGGGCTTATCGTGGGTCCGGAAGGCGCTGCCACGGGGCCAGAGGGGGTGGCAGCACCCTGCTCCTTCGATGCACGCAGCCGACTTTGCCTCTGTCGGCCAATAATCGGGTCTGAAATCTCTTGCCCGTCTTGAAGGTCCACAGGTTCAAAACTGCGGAGTTCTGAACCTCTGAGCAAACAGACTTTTCCCACAGAAATGTTGCCACAAAAAACGCTCTGTTAGATGTTTTTTGATGGTTTAAGAAGATATTTGACAGAGCGTTTTCTCGGTTTTGACTTTTTTTTCGGGAGTGCACTTTCGGGGCTCTGGAGGAGACGGCTACAACAACAGTTGCTGGGTCACCTCGAGTCGGCACGAAGTGGAGCTTGCAGGTGGGTCCAGTGGAGACCAGCCGTCTTGATCTTGCTTCCAACGTCTTCCTGCTTGCTGCTGCTCCTCCTGTTCAAGCGGGGAAGGGCTGCTGGCCTTATCTAGGTGTTAAAGTACTGCTGCCCTCATCGCTCTCCTTACTCTTTCCTTGCAGGTCACAGTCTTCGGAGCCCCGCGGTCAACCCCCAGGTCAGCCTGTCCGGACCCGCTGCTTCTTAAGCTCTTGGTCTTTTCTTTGGGACCTTGTGCACGCAGAATAAGCTAGACAGAAGTGCTTCCTTAACTGCACAAAGCGTGAACGCCCGTCTCTCCGTGTTTGCATGTGTTGGTGGACGGAGACTTGGGGACACCTGCAGGTCAGTTAAAGAAGTGCGGCTCGCTCTCTCGCTTTGCATGATGATTTACTTAGCATCCAGCTTCTTTGTTCTGCTAGGAGCTTGACAGAAACGCACAAGGGAGGTCACTGAGAGAGGGTCGATGGAGAGTCTGCTAGAGCTTTCATTTTTTGACCGCCTTTTCTGAAGCTTTGCACAGCTCTCAGTCGTGCCAAACATTTTTCCACCCAGACCAATCGCTCAGCTTTCATGCATTTGAATATCTTCCACTTGCTCCGTGTGTATCAGTCTTTGAAAGCAGTCCATACTATCCCAACGCAAGTGCTCCTTACTCGTTCATCCTTTCTCATTTGTGGCACTCCGTACTGGTCTCCGTCTAAACATCTGGATCTATCTACGGACCTGTCCTTCTTTTTCACAGTTTCTCATTGACACACGCAGAACGATTTACAAGCTTTTGCACTGTGTAGTGTGACTTCTTTGTGAAAAGAATTATGTTGTCTCTGTGCTCTGTTCTTCGGAATCCTGTCCAACCCCTGCTGACCGCTTCCTATCCGGTCTGACCAGCCTAGCTGTGAAGCCCTCCTTCCTGCACTGTTTCCCTTACAGAAAAAGCAATTCTTTGTAGTTGATTGGCGGTGCTAAACATTACTTTTGAGCGTATTCATTAGTGTTGTGCCTGTGTATTTCTTTGCAGGTAACATTCACTAACTTCTACATGCCACGGTGATCATAATTTTTCCTACCATGCACCCTAGCTAATCAACCAGTCTTTTGAGCACATTTAAGCAGATTCGCACAGGAGTAACGATTTTAAATGCTTTAAAATGCTCTAGATTGCTTTAAGCAACCTAGTTTTACTTTATAATGAAGCTAGAATATAGTAAATTTAAAAGTCACTTTGAATTCCACTAAGTTCTACTTTAGGGTCCACTCTGTTTTACCGGTAAAGTTTACTGGCAGTTGGCAAAGACTTGGCAGAATTCTAATAGTCACTAACACTTTTCAATAACCTAAGTTCTAGATTATGGGTCAATCAATCAATCACTTAAGGCTAGACTTAAAGTTAATTCAAAAAGTCAAATTGAATGCGTCATCTGTAGGGACAGCTATATGGCCAGTGTGCTTGAAGATGACGCAGGTCGAAGCGATGAGTCCTAGAATGGGTCCCGTCTTGCACTTGGCACCCAAAAACAGAGAACCGCTGGCCGCAATGACCACAGCTGGCCCAGACAGATGCACCCACGTGATTCCAACAACGGAAAGAGTCCGCCTCAAAGTTTGGGCGGTCCCCCCAATCTAGTGCTCCAGCCTCCAAAGAAAGACCCGCTGCTAAAAGCTGATGTCTGAGGCCTCGAAGGGCCTCTAACTCTGGAGACCCAGGAGGGTAAAGATTTGCCATCTGTAAGCAAGCAGACATGAAAGAATCATAAGTAAATAAGCGAACAGAGACAGGGAAAGCGAGTATGTGAACGAAAGGCGGTTGGGCGTTTATAGAGACAGGGAGGGCAAGTATGTGAACAAAAGGCAATTAGGTTTATGTATGAGCAGACAGAGACAGGAAGAGCGAGTATGGGAACGAAAGGCGAGTGGACCTTTGTGTATAATTATAATTAAGCGGACGGAGACAGGGATGGCAAGTGTGTGAACGGAAGTCGATTAGGTGGCAATTTGGGCCTGTGCGTATAGGTGAACAGAGACAAGGAAAGCAACAGCGTGAACGGAAGCTGTTTGGTCCTATGGTAGGGAGAGCGACTCTCTTTCATTCTCTCTCTCTCTCTCTCTCTCTCTCTCTCTCTCTCTCTCTCTCTCTCTTTCTCTCTCTCTCTCTTTCTCATTCTCTCTCTCCAGCTTCTTTTTACAGCCGTGGTGCAGCAGCCATACCCGCCCTTAGCATCCGCCCCTTCCTCTTTCTGTCCGAGACCACCCAGCCATAGACCCAGCCGCACCACGGGAGGAGCTCGAGGAGGCAATGTTCTTCTTACTCCTCCCCCCTCAGTAAACCGGACAGGGGCTGGCAGTGCACAAGTACAGAGCCGCAGGCTTATCATCTCCTCGTTTTTCAGAAAGAAGTAGACTTTTTCCGTCTCTTACTTTGATCGCTCTCTAACAACGGTCAAGGCCTGATATACAGAGAAGCAGAACAGTGAGAGATGAAGCAAAGTCAAAAAAGAGAGTACTTGTTGGACAGATGCTGGCATAAAGCTGTTAGAACTTTTTGCCACTTATAGGGGTGAAGCAGTTAGAAATTTATATATTTTTAATATTTTTTTTATTTTTTTTTATATGTGAATAGGCTTTTTAAATGCCAATAAACACTTAAAAACATGTTTTTGAAGGTTGGTACTGCAAGCGAAACTTTTTTTTTTAATCCTAATTTTTATTATTTTTTTTGTCGGTAAAAGGAAGGCAGACTGAGGCCATTACCGGTTACCGGCAATTGCCGGTAGACTAGATCAGAAAAGCAACCCTGATGATTTGAATCCTCCTTTAGTAAGTTCTCTTCTATGCTAGAGCCTAGTACTTTTCAGAAATATAGCTGAATACTCCTAGGAATACTCAAAGACCTAACCGGGCAAAGCAAATAAGTCATGTACAGCGATGAGAAATTGATCGACAGAGCAGTGTAAATACAGACAGCGGAGTCACGGTTGGTCAAACACATGCAGTGAGCCTGTCGCTTTCTTTTCTCTACAATTCTTTTTTTTTTTTTTCTTCTTCTTTCTTTTATTCTCTTTCTGAGGGTGCCAGATCGCGAGATTAGCTGTCAACAGAGTCCTAATGCAACCTTTTACCTTCTAAGACCAGACCAGGTACTTTACCGTAGAACCTTTGGCTCCATTAGACATGCCACTACCGAAGCACCAGGCTTCGTTCGCTTTATATCACCAGTCAAGGTCGGACAGGCGGCTACGGTCCCTGTCAACCCCTCATTCATTTCTCCTTCTCTTCTTACACTGGTTGCTAGCACACTAAAATAGGGGGGCCACGGACCCCTTTGGAGTAGGTCAACACTGAAGAGCCAACTGATTGTTTAAATGTAATTAACCCTTTGTAAGGCTTGCTAGCAGTGAACTCTAACCCTGTTTGTTCTTGCCTAGCGGTACCTTTTGGCTGCCTAGTGGTACCGTTGGGCTGCCTAGCGGTACCCTTTGCCTGCCTAGCAGTGTTCTTTGCCTGCCTAGCGGTCATCTTTACCTGCCTAGCGGTTAGATTCAGCTGCCTAGCAGTTAGATTCAGTTGTTTAACAGTTGTATTTAGTTATTCTATAGTTTTTAGTAGTTGTAAAATAGTTAAAATATGTTATAACAAGTATGAATGGGTTATGCATAGGTTACTCAACGAATTATTCGATTAATTTTGAATTATATTAAAAATTAAATGACATTCAAACGTATTTAACATACAATTAGCATAATTCAGGGCTAATTACAATACATTCAGTCCTCTTTGTCAGACTTAGAGTCATTTGAAACAGAAGAACTAGCAGAAAAAAAACCAGAGGAAGCTTTTTCATGATCGCTAACATCTGGAAGATCCACCTCCAACCCTGAAAAGTCTTCTTCTTCACTCAAGATCTCTACCACATAACGTAAGACACGCATCGGAATTTTGTGCCCCTTTGTTAAGACCACATTCTTGCATAACAATTCATACTCCTCAAGACTAATATATTCGATCCACGCATATGTTTGCTTCTTTGCACTACTGCGCGATGGCAGAGCACGTGGTTCCTCAGGATTCAAACCAAGAAAGTAAAATTCTCTCATGTCGTTGATGTGTGTCTGAGCCCTATCCACCAAACTTTTATGTGCATCTTCTATTCTCCACAGTCGAAGGCTGTGATGAAGCCCTTGTGGAAGGCAAATCGGCGTAGAGAGGCGTGCCAAGCCACACCAACGCGAGACTGATAAAACATAAAGGCACCAACGTGCAGCGGCACCGCGCACCGCGCAGTACGAGCGAGGAAGTGAGCGAATTAAATGCATGGAAAGCGATATACATCTGATTAAATTAAACCGTACAAAAAGCATGCAAAGAAATGAAATCACAGTTGATTGAAGTAGATCATTGATGGAAAGGCGTAAACGTACTTGGACTCTAATGGAATAGACTTACCCACGTAGGAAAAACCTATAAGCCCTAAAGTCTTGTCAGGTGGAGCCAGAAGTGGGGAGTGGTGGTTTGTCAGAGAAACGTCGCACAGAGCAGTCTCTTCTTCTTTCTCCAGTCTCTGTCTGAACATCGTCAGTTCTTCTGTCTTGAGTATTTGCAGCCATGGCGGCAAGGAGTCAGGCTAGGCATTTCTCGCCGCAGGCAGTTGACAAAAACGATCCATATGCCACTCGGGCAAAGGATCAGCTCTTGAATGACAAAGACATTCAATTTGAGCACGTGACGGTGGAGCCTCAAGATCCGCATGAGGCAGTAAGTGATCCCACTACCCTTGCGGGTCTCGGTGGAGATCATCCAGATATTCTCATCAAGTCCGTGACCTTTAAAACAGATTGGGAGGAGACAAAGGGCCTCGTCGTTCACCACTTCAACGAGGCGATGCAAGGAATGCTCTACGATGGCACGGACCCTACTCGGATCGATCGCCTTAGGATGGCGATTTCCCGAAGCATCAAAGCGTGCGGCCTCACGACCATCACCATGAACAAGAACTCTACCGGTTGCCGTAAGTACAGAAAAATGATCACAACTTTTCTCAAGAAACAGTTAGGCGGCAATGTTTTCGATTCTCTCGATTTTGCCTTCGCTCCGCTCGGTACAGATACGCTATATGAAGAAGATCTATTTTGCCTCTGGGGATGGCTCGAATCCCAAACTGTGAAAGATCCCTGGCCTACGTTTCTCTCAGCCAAAGAGTCTGTTTTTCATTTTGTACGCAGAGGAAAGCCTACAGACACTCCTTTCCCTCTCTGGATTCATGACATCCAAAAGAAATACAGAGCGATCGGAAAGATGGATCTAGGAGATAGAAGGGTGGACGGTGTATATATGAAGAATCTCGCAGGCAATCTGCAGAACAAAAGAGTATTCTATAAGATGGAGGAAAAGGAAAACGATATCGAGATCACCTCCTTGTACGTTCTGGCGGCTCGTGCGTGTGGGTCCGTCCTCAGAGGAGAAGAGCTGAAGAGACTGATAGACGGACGGATCATGACGGAAGCCGAACTGTGCGCCCTCTTTGCGACGACGTTCGGAATGGCCTTCCCCGACGAAAAGGGGGGGGGAGGCCAGCAAGGGAAGAAGGACTACGTCATGATTACCTACGACGAACTGCAGAAGCTCCAGCAAGGGCATCCCAACGGTGGCAGTTCATTCAGCTACCGGGGGAGAGGGAGGAACCACCAGAGAGGAAGGGGGGGCAGAGGGAAAAACTTTCAGAAACCCGAAACTCCACACAGACAGCAAAGCCACAACTATAACAACAATGACCGAGGAGGCTACAGAGGCAGAGGAGGCCCCAACCATGGAGGAGGAAACCCCAACGGTGGGGGGCGAGGCAGAGGCAGAGGCAGAGGCAGAGGCAGAGGCAGAGGGAACGGTAGAGTGGATGGAACTTCAAACTACATGGCACCTGCGGCTGCAGCGGGCATGCAGACGGATGGAAACAACCAAACTGGTGAGTCAGCATGCAATTCTCTCAGTTTTTCTGCCTATTTGATCGTTTCTTGCTCTCTTGTCTCCTTACTCGTCTTCTCTTCTTTTGCCATGTGTTCTCAATACTTTAACTGGTTGGTGTTGCTTGCGAGTAGCCATCAGACATACACGAGTGGCCGAGAGAATAAAGATGAGAATGGAAAATGGGAAGGGTAGAGAGGCATCAGACAGGCAAGCAGGGAGAAAGCAGAAGAAATTCATTCTTTCAGACAGCACAGGAAATCCTTCAGGAGACCTGCACCCAGGAGGTGCGCTCACTGGCAGGGGGGCGTCGAGCTGTTACGCTTGGCACCTTCCATCACCCGAGGGGCGTTTGCAGATTTGTTCGATAAGTCTTTCCCCGAATCAAATAATGAGTCAGAAGAGCAGGAGGCATCCACAGATGAGAGATCAACAGAGAGTGAGGAAGGGGAAGATTGGACACAGTCGGCAGCGTCTTCCACAGATGAGGAGAAGAAAGCAAGGAAACGGGAATTTCGCCGTCTCTACCACATCCGTCAACGAAAAAAAAAAACATTTGCAACAGCAGCAACAGCAACAGCAACAGCAGCAGTCCAATCCAATTCCGACACAGACTCTCTCGACAGTCCATTCGTTTCCGACCCGAAGGTGTTGATGACAGAACAGTTGGAAGATTGTGGGGTGAATGAGGAGTTTGTGCAGAAAGCGCTGGAGGGAAGTTGGAGCAGTGGAAGGACAGTAGACGACGCATCCAAACTGTCTCTTGTGAAGGATAGCGGGAGCATGGGAGTTGTCACTTTCTCCTTTGGATGGCTCCGCATGGTGCAAGCACTCTTTCCTCTTGCCGATCTAGGACACTGGATTTGGCAACCCACAGAAGCAGACCCAGGTCCTTCCTGGTCAACCACAAATAGCATGGTAGGCATGAGGGGTGTGTGGGCAGGGGGATTTCATTTGAGAGATGAAGTAGTCCTCTCTGCTCGCTGTGTTGTCCTCGACACAGAGGACATAGTGCCCCCTCTCATTGGCATGAAGTTTTTGGAGGCGTGGAGTGCAAGGATGGATTATGGGACAAAACGAATGTTGCTACTGCACCTAGGGGCAAAGCAGCATCTCTCCATCCAGTGGACCACCCAACCAAGCGGTCTTCTGACACTTCCCTTTAAGCCAGGGCCCGTGTCAGAGGTGGTAGGAGGGAACTTGGCAGTGAGAGACTTGAGAGTCCATAGTCTGGTGGTGATGGACACCGGAGAAGAAGTTCTCTTTCCCCAGTCTCTCGTCTATGGAGATTGAAAGGAAAGGAGACGGGTGACCGGGTCCGCATCTCTACTGTGGGCTGGCTGCATGCAACATGAGGTGCAATGTATGTACAGCAGAGAGGCAGCTGAGACTTGACAATGTGAAGAAAAGGAAGTGCGGGGGTTTGGTTTCAGCTCGTCCAGTCCCAACAGCACTCAGAAAGAAAAGCATCCCAGCAGAAGAAAAAAGAACTTCCACCATGTTTGATTTAGAGAGTACTTTAATTGCTTGCACTTTGAGGAGAAGGAGTGTGCGTCAACGTGTGGACGGCAGGGGAAAGCCTAGGGTATTTCACTAAAAAAAAAAAAAATAATAATAAAAATTAATTTTATACCCCGCCTTTCAAGTATGTAAAACACTCTAAACATCTAAAAGTATGTTCAATGTGGTTCTTTACCTAAAAGAACCTTCATGAACTTAAAAAAAGACTTGTAGCATCATGATTTATGATGGTTATTTAAGGTTTTCATCATGTTGCCACTTAGGGTTCTAAAAATAGTAAAAACATCGTTATGTAACCTAACACTTAACCTACCTAAACCTTGTGTAACCTGGTATAACCTGCTTCAAATCATTTCATTAACACCAGCAGACATGATTTTAAAACTATATGACTCAACTCTTGTTCAGCTTTCATCTTTTTCATCACTTTCACGCTCAATCATAATATCATTAAACTGCCTTTCTGTGCGAGCAAGCTCGTCGTTATTCACCGTTACCCCCCCCTCCTCCCAAAACTGCTGAATGCAACCAGAAAAAAACAGCTTTCGATCTTTTATTACCATCACACTCTTTTCTCTGTTGTTCCTGGTTTTATTTGTCTGCCAGCTTGAATGCTCCATCGCAAATTTGTCAAAATTTGACAATGTTTTTTCCGTGTGCATAACTGCCTAGCTTGCTGAGACGAGGTATCTCAATAATAGTTTTGAAGAGTCAAATCACCAGTTTTAAGTTTGTTTTGAACAGTTTGAGTCTGGTTTATACTATGTTAATACTGGTATTGGCAGGTTCAAGCAGGTTTCAAAAGATGACAACGTTAAAATGAAGGTTTTGTAACCTTGTGTCCGAACCTTCATTGGCAACGACCCCTAAACCTACCCTTAACCTAATATAACCTTGCCAAACCAAAGATTTTACATATGATTATGTGTTCAAATGATTTTTTAGCAAAATTGGGCTAGAAATCCATAAAAAAAAAGTCTAAAAACTTTTTTTTTGTAAGGCTTTTTACTATAAAACCTAGTATACCTCCATCAAAGTGAAATACCCTAGGGGAAAGCGTACCCCCATGCAAGACACGAGGTAGAAGGAAAAGCGTGGCATTGTGAGCAATTAGAAAAGGCCAGAGCCTGGGCATCGCTGAAGTGCGGAGATCGCCAAAGCTGGTGGAGAAGGACAACAAAGCGTCAGGTGAGCCCCCACCCAGGGCACCTATACAGGTCGACCATCCTTCGCCAGCTTCAAACACTGCAGTAAACGCATCCTCTCATTCTTTCGTTTCTCCTTCCTCTGCTTAGCAATCATTAAATTTTGAAGCAACGCATTCAAAGAGCAAGAAAGAAAGGAGAGCAGCACAGAAGAAAGAAAAGAAAGCGGAAGAAAAGAAAAAGAAACGACTAAAACAGTTAGAAAGAAAAGAATATATAAAAGAAAAGGATGCGGGGACTAACGCCCCCAAAAGGGTGGCAGGGGCTTCTGAATGCTTCCCCAATACTGCAGGTGTTTCGAGAGATCCCGTTGCAGAGACTACTGGAGACTTGGACACACAGGAGGGAGACGCAAGCCACGATGGGTGCGATCACCTACGGCAAATCGATGAAGACGCAATCGATTCGGGGAGGGTGAACACGAGAGCAGGGGTCCCACGGAGGCTCCGCCGAAAGGAAAGAATGCGGCTGGGAGATGTAGCGATGAGGGAGTTGGTAGAACAGGCCCACCATTAGACAGGACACATCGGAGGAGCGGCACTGCGTCGCATGCTGTCTCGTCATTTTGCAAATCCGAAATTGCCTTTTCTTTACAGAGAGGTGATAGAGCAGTGTGAGGAGTGTGCACAGGTTAAGGATGCATCTCACAGGTGGAGAGGATGTACAGGGAAGTTGAGAATAGGGCGCCCACTCGAGAGAGTGGCAGTCGACATCCATTACATCAATAGTAAGCCCTACGTAACGATGATAGATGAGTGCACTCGGTGGCTTGTGGTGGTTCTAGTGAAGCGAGAGGATGCAGAGACAGTGTGGGCGGCAGTGAAGGACAATTGGTTGAGGATGTTTGGCTTACCGCTGGGGCTGCGGTCGTGTTTAAACTTTCAAAACTGATCACGGCTCGCATTTCAAGGGGGTTTTCGACCTGAATTGTTCGAAGATCGGAATCATGCACGAGTGGACCCCAGTTGGTCATCCTCAGTCCAACGGAATCCTGGAGAACCATCATAAGGTATTGGATACACAGATCACTCTCTTGTGACTTGAGAGAGAGATAGAGATGGATCAGGTGGACAATATCCTTCTCTTGGCAGTTACGTTAGTCAACCGACTTCCGTCTGCCCGAGCACCATATCAGTCCCCGTATGAGAGAATAACGGGCATGAGTTTCTTGCCCGCTTGTGTGGAGGAAACGATGAAAGGAGAACTCTGGCCCAGAATGAAAGAATCCAATCTGAAGACAGCAGAAGCATTCCGTGAGGGTGACCTTGTTTTATTCAGGCACCCACTCCGGAAATTTGGGAACGTCGAAGAAGAATGGAAGCCATACACCATCGTCTCTCGTTTGTCACCCACCAGATATCAGTTGAAGCCGAGAAGAGCGTGTGACAGAAGTTATGAGGGATACGAAATCGACGCCCATATTTCAGCCATGAGAGTTATGCCAGAGAAGATGAAAGAGAGGTTGGAGTCATCTGATTCCACTCAGGCCGAAACGAAGGAGGAAGGAAAAGAGCGTGGGAGACGAAAGGGAAAAGTTAAGTTACAGGACAAAAGGTTCGTTGTGTGGAAGAGTAATGAGAAGAAGCAACTCTTCCTTGGAAAGGTTTTCCAAGAAAAGAGAACAAAGTTGCTGGTGCATTACTACGGTTCCTATGGGAGAGGGTTGTTGGCAGATCGAATTTACAGACCGGCAGTGAAAAGGAAAGGGGAACAGGCAGTGATGTTCATATCAAAGAAGAGGAAAGGTCTTGAGCCGGATGTATACGAGGTAGAAAAGGATGAGATTACGATTGAAAGAGCACAGCTTCAAGAGAATGAAAAGCTGGCCCAAGGGACTGTTGAGGAGATTTTGAAGGATTACGTTGAAGAGAAGGAGTTTGCACTGAGCACGACCATCGAAGAGCCTGCTTTCAATGGAAACGCAAGTTTTCTTGTCAGCGGTCTGCTCAGTCATTTGGGCATCTCAACAGCCTCGACAGACGACCATCAAGCAGTCGAAAGTGCTCTTCTCACCGCAACCACCCATCAGAAAGTGAAGTACAGTGAGTTGACCCAAACACAGAAAGCAAAGTGCGATGAAGCTCGGAGAAACGAATTTGCCAAACTGATGAAGTACCAGACTTACGAGCCCGTTCGCAGAGACCAAGTCCCAGAAGGAGTCAGAATCATGGACATGTTGATAGTTGACACCCTGAAATTGAAACCGGGAGGAGAAAGAGAGTTCAAAGCACGAGGTGATCAAGATACCCGACAGGATATCGATACGGCCACGTGTGGTTGTCTATCCGATTCTGTTAGATTTGTATTGCTTGCAGCACTAGGATCACTGTATTTCAATGAAGACTCGATCGCCTCAGTGGACTGTCAGAACGCGTATCTGCAGGCCAAGCTAAGATCTCTAAAGCCCGTATTTGTCCGCCCGCCGAAATGTCACTCAGACTACCAGACGGGGGTCCTATGAAAATTGAAGAAAGCTCTGTACGGACTGAAGGACGCGGGTAGGTTGTTTGAGGATCATTTATGGGATCTGTTGCAGAAACTTGGATGGGAGGCGAGTCCATTGACGGGGGTGTTTTGGAAAAAGAAGGCAGGAAGAGTGGTAAGATTGCTCAGTCAGTATGTCGACGATTTGATCGTTGTCTTTCTGGACGGGAGCGTATCAGAAATGGTGACGGAAATCGCAGAGGTGGTGGAGTGTAAAGAACCTGAGAGGCTCGGGAGGTATGTCGGGAGTGATTATGAAATTCTCCCGAATGGACGCATCTGGTGCTCACAGAAGCAATACGTTGAGAGCATTTCAGGAGAGCAGAGCAAGACACCCACACAGCCATTGCCCTCAGGAGTGAACAGAGAAGAAGACAAATCCGAAACGCTGGATGCAGAAGGACACAAGAGGTACAGACAGTTGTTGGGGGAGTTGTCGTATGCAGCACATTGCACATGACTGGACCTAAAGTATGCTTCCGCTTGGCTCAGCCAATTTAACCAGAACCCGACGGTCCGAGCATAGAGATTGCTGAATCATGCAATCAAGTACGGTAAGGCAACATCAAACAGGGGAATCCTTTTAGATCCATCGAAGCACCATGAACCGATGGAGGTACTTCTGTATTGTGATGCTGCAGGGGGAAGCGATGAGTATCCTCATCCGCAAATAGGCTGGGTTCTCTTGATCAATGGGAGACCAATAGCTTGAAAGAGCAGAAAGCAGAAGAGATTTGCGAGAAGCAGCAATTAATAGAGGAGAGTTGATGACGTTGGAGGACGCGCTGGATTACAGATTGGTGGTGATGAGATTCATCAAAGAGATTTGGAGGGACGCAGGGACGAAATGCGTCATTCGAACAGACTCTGACGGTGTCTGCAAGATGCTCAAAGCAAGGAATCCAAAGCCACAAGAGAGAGCATTAGTGCAGAAAGTTAGAGAGATTGGGGGGAAGGTTTCTGTCATTCCTACTCTTGCTGTGTTTGACAGTTTGAAGGAAGGAAAGATTGTAGTGCAACATGTGAGTGGAGTACAGAACTATGCAGACACATTGACAAAGCCAATGTCTGTTGAGTTGCTTGCATCGTTGTTAGAAAAGGAAAAGGCTGGACGAATCATCTATACACCGACAGGAGTAGAAACAGGAGATGAGAAAGAAAAGGAAATGAATGATGATGATTTAGATGATGAATTCCCATGGCTTCCGCAGGCACAGGTACCTGGGAGGAGGGACACGGCGATGCCTGGTGAAGGACATCAAACAGACAGAGCGATAAGAACAAGAAAAGAGGG
Organism: Chromera velia; assembly: GCA_018398765.1. NCBI lineage: Eukaryota > Chromeraceae > Chromera > Chromera velia. Next base: position 3,023 of record JAHBMJ010002033.1, on the reverse strand, counting down.
AGGAGGATTGAGGATGAGAGAGAAACAAGACTACAAAGCAATACACCGTGGCACGACAACGTATGTTCAACATAGGAGTTGCAAGCGCTCCAATTCAATTCGCGATGTGAGAATGCCAAGCAACGAGGGAGATGAGATTGAAAGGAGAAAGTGAATTCCTGCGGGTGAATTCAGCAGCTCAGCATTCAGCTTTGGGGGGGGCTGAAAAACCGTCACAGCTGTGTCTGTACGTCCGAATTCTCAAACCCAAAGGAAGTAGCTTTCAAATGGATATCTTGGATTCCAAATTGTACGGTTGATCACTCCGTGAAAAAGAAAAGGATGCGCCTGATGAAGCCCTAGTGAAAGGCAAATCGGCGTAGAGAGACGCGCCAAGCCAGACCAACGCGAGACTAACAAAACACAAAGGTGTTCTGTACTCTTCCGACCCCGAAGTCAGACAGAGTGCAGACTCTTTAGTTAGCAAATGAGAAGAGAGTCGAATCCCTAGAGTAGCGATTAGCTAAAATGAGCTAGAAGAAGCTAGAGTGATGAATGAAGTTGACAGTAAGGGTTGTTAGTCAGAAGGTAGCTGTGAGTGCAGTTGCCCAAAGTACCAGAGTGGTTGAATGAAGTGAATGAATTTTACTAAGTCAGAAGTCGATCCGAAATCAAGAATTCTGTGTATGTTTTTGGATGATTGATTGGCTGATGATTCTGATAATTTTATTTGTGGACGTTGTGGAATATCGTGTGAACGCCTGTGGATGCATGTGGAACCTTCATGTGGAACTTTCCACAATTCGGTTCCACATGTTGATTTTCATCTCGGGTTGTTTGTGGAACTTTCCTGGAGAATTCTGCTGTGGAATCCTAATGTGGAACTCTCTTATGGAATCCTAGTGTGGAACTTCAGATCTATAGTATACTTTCACAATATTTGTATTTTTTTTTATCGGAGATAGTTAACGCTATTTCATCTTACTACTAGTCTTAGTAGCTTATAGGACTTCCTGTTTGAGCTTCGTTAACTTGCTTATCGTTTTGGCTAGCTTAGATCGGTGTTTAATTTAATACGTTATGTTGTTCCTCGTTTCTTGGGCCCTATAGCTTCTTTTTCTTTTAAGGCACTCACCCATTATATTCAGTGTGTCACGCCTGCCTCAGTGTATGGCCGTTTGCTTGTCAGTCTAAGTCTGCGCCATTGGACTGGCAGTTGTCTTATTCCTTTTTCTTCTTCCACTACTTCTTTCCTATTCCATATCTCATTGTATACTATCATTACTTCAACATTACAGCATGCCATCAGAGCGTATCTACACATATTTGCTGCACTGTACTTCAATGCAGGTGTTTGCTGTCTGGCCTTCCTGTTTCTTCATTGAAAGAGGTCAGCAACTTGTCAGTACGGTTGACCCCCCCCCCTTTCCACCTGTAGTAGAGCACTCTTAAAGACACTTTCGCTTCTCTCTCACTCACCCCATCAAGCCCTCTAATTGTTTGAAACCCTTTTTGAGATAGTGGCACTGCTCTATTTGTTTACCCTTAATGGGTCTGTCATGCCTTTTCTATTTCCTGACATGACCACTCAGGCAGTCGTGAGGGGTCATTTCGGGAAGGACTGTGACCTGCATGCTATCAGAGCATATCTACACATATTTGCTGCACTGTACCTCAATGCAGGTGTTTGCTGTCTAGCCTTCCTATTTCTTCATTGAAAGAGGTCAGCAACTTGTCAGTACGGTTGACCCCCCCCCTTTTTTACCTGCAGCAGAGCACTCTTAAAGAGACTGACACTTTCGCTTCTCTCTCACTCACACCATCAAGCCCTCTAATTGTTTGAAACCCTTTTTGAGATAGTGGCACTGCTTTATTTGTTTACCTTTAACGGGTCTGTCATGCCTTTTCTATTTCCTGAAATAACCACTCAGGCTGCGAGGCCATACCGAGAATGAACACTGTGGGACAACCGTAACACTGCTCTTCGGGGCTATCTAACTCTTTTGATCAATTTTTGACTTGGATGCATCGAACGGTCTATCTGCATATATGTATGTCTGCATGTGTTCTGTTTGAAAGTAGTGATGCTTCATGTGGGTATGTATTCTCTCTCGCACCAATCAATCACCATGGCAAATGAAAGTGTGACAAGAGTAGTTGAGAACACAGGGCTCCATACCACAAGAAGTCAACAGTCAGACACTCAAACAAACAGATTTAGATGAGCCAGAGCAGCATGTCCGTCTCTTCTGTTAACTGCATGCTCACACCATACAGCCAGATAGGGGATCATTTTTTTCAGTCATAACTGCAAAGATCTGTGGCTCAGGCTGCTACAGTCTAGTGAGGAACGGGATAGGTAGGCAATGAAAGCAGCTGTGCATGCACAGACTGGTACTCCTCTTTGAGCGATTTTAGACTCTATGCATACATGTGTATCCCTGCAGGCAGGCAGTCTCCCACACGACTCTGAAAAGCCGGGCGGAGCCTCTGTTTATATGTTTAGTGGGTTTTCCCCCTGTATGTTCATACATGCAGAAACAGTGCATCCACACAGACTGTAACCGTTTCTGACTGTTTGACGTTCACGATATTTAAACCTTTTGGACCTCTCTGTGGTAAGAATATGTACGCTAGTGTTCGTTGTCGGTATGGCCTGGCGTCGTGAGGGGTCATTTCAGGAAGGTTTGCGACTTGTATGCCATCAGAGCGTATCTACACATATTTGCTGCACTGTACCTCAATGTAGGTGTTTGCTGTCTGGCCTCCCTGTTTCTTCATTAAAAGAGGTCAGCAACTTGTCAATACGGTTGACCTCCCCCCTTTTCCACCTGCAGCAGAGCACTCTTAAAGATACTTTCACTTCTCTCTCACTCACACCACCAAGCCCTCTAATTGTTTGAAACCTTTTTTGAGATAGTGGCACTGCTCTATTTATTTACCTTTAATAGGTCTGTCATACCTTTTCTATTTCCTGAAAAGACCACTCAGGCCGTCGTAAGGGGTCATTTCGGGAAGGACTGCGACCTGCATGCCATCAGAGC
>JAHBMJ010002032.1:0-23480 GCA_018398765.1 Chromera velia | reverse complement strand
AATGGGGGTCATTTTTTTTGCTAGTACAGCTGCCATACATTTAACTCTTCATTAGTTGGATTACCTAATGCATCATTGTGTGACAAGCTTTAATTTGCGTATATATATACCAGCTTCTTGACAGAGAATGTGTGTCACAGATGGATATATCGCGATGTATACATCTGAGAGCAGGTCACCGAGGTCACGTTGAGAGAATAACCGTAGAATCACTTGTCTATATGTCTGTGGGCAATCGAATCGCCCCGCGTCTCTGCAGAAAATTGCGTACTCCGTACGTTGTTTCCGAACGACCTCATCGTTTACCAAACCAGGAGAAACCAGTGCAAACTACTGAAATGTTTCCTTTGTACAACCTGGCAAAGAGGGGCTCTCACTCTTTTGCGGACATTGCTCGAGCGTTCAGAAGGAGCAAGATTAGAAACGAGTGCCTCTGTATCTTGACTGAAAAAGAAACTTGCAGACCCACACCCAGAACCCTTCAATGCGGAACCTTGCGTCCGTCTGAAGGTTATCGAGAAAGCTCTGCTGTACTGTCATACACTTTTTCAGCGAAAATTTCATGGCCACCTCCTTCACAGGCTACAGAAAGTCCCCATCAATTTATTCTTGGACTCGAACGAGGCACCGAGTCCGTCCAAGATTCAACGCAAAGTGTGCAATCGGATCCACTTCCCCACAAAACCGCCCCGGTCTCATCTCTGCGTATAGAATCTGATGACGAAACTGAACCAGCAGCACACTCCGGTTGGATGATGGCAGGTTCTACGTCCTCCCCTGCATTTGGTCCACTTAATTTTGACGTAGCCTTGCGCTCAAACAGGATCTTACGCAAGTTGAGGCTACCTGTGCAGGTGACGTCAAGGAGCATGAAAGTGGTACCGTTAGCAAATCGAATGAGACTCCCAAAGGACACATTTTAGAGTTTTGCGAGGGGTTTTCGCTACGTGGGAATTCCGACTGTTCGTACTTCTTTGCAAGGGTGGTTGCAGCAGTTTGGAAAAATTTGCGTGTTCACTGGGGTTTCAATGTCTAACAAACGTGGCTCCCTGAACTTCAGTGAGGGGGGCACCTCTGATGAAGTGACGAGAAGAAGTAGATTGCGTCGTCGCTGCCCTGGCGGAGGTATTGCAGGTGACGAATTAAATCGAATGTGGTGGGACTTGCTCAGTGTTCAAGGGCCACACACTCCAAGAGGTTTTGCACTGCTGTGTGAGCTGAGTTCAAAGCCTCTTGCAGAACTTGGCATTTTTTTCAGGTTGAGTGCTTCACAAGACAAAGCAAAGTTGAAGAGGAATTTTTCACTTACCTGTGACCACAACGCCCCTTCGGGGAAGTCATGCAAAGGAATGAAACCTACACCTTTCGACTTTTCATCCCTACATCGAATAGCAGCGCACTCAAATCTCCGGTATTTCCCTTCGCCACAGTGGCCCCTTGACACTCCTTCCCGCTTGATTAAAGGAAACCAGATTGCCCACGTTCTTCTCTCGGGAAGAAGGAGAACAATCACAAGCATTTCCAACCGCGACCCATTTGAAGCTGCCCTTCCAATTCCGTCCTCCACAGACTGTCAGTTGCTTCTCAAGACGGATCAGCGGACACAGGCTTCTCCGAGTGTCGGTCTAGGTGTCGGTAGACATCATGGCTTTCAGACAGAGAGGGCAGCAGTTGCATTGCTTCGAGCAAGCTTTCAGCCGGAAAACGATTTCCCGGGACTCGAAGAGCCTTCAACTCTTTTACCCCCTTTTGCGAGGGCTGATTTGGCTGTGCGACCAGCTGGATGCTCAAAGGATCTCTGGCTGGCTGTCCAAGTAAAGTTATCAACAAATTATCATTTGCAGCAGTCCCCGGGGAGGGAAAAACGATCGAAAAGCTGTACGTTTAGAAACCTGGATGGCTATGCAGAGATGATGGTTGTTTGCATTGCTCTTCCAGACATTCAGGCGAAGTCGGCAAAAAGTACAATATGGCTTTTTCCAGGGACGCTTTTTGAGTCAAGGGGTTGTGAGAGCTTGCGTATTACCGAAGGTGGTAAAAATGACAGAAGTGACAGTCGATTCACGAGTGATTCTGAATTCTCTTTGGGACGTCACGTCGGGGAAGCATTGTACTCAGTATGGAAAGAAGCTCAAAAAGGTGAGGGCATTTGCAGATTGCAGACCCTACATACCCTTCAAAACCAACTGAGTCCCAACCACCTTAGCGAGTGGTTAATGCTTCAGAAGTTGCTGGAGCTCCTTCAGAGCGTTCGGGGAGGCGTGGAGGTCCGCGAGGCTCCCTGTCCCTCATTACCGTATGACATTGAGATTCGTTTTCACCAGAGCCCGGAGATGAAATGGCAAACAGTGCAACTCAAGAGTGCCCACTGGCTCGAGGGGAAACGCCTTGCTTATGTGCATTCGAGAAAAAGTGTAAATCGTCGAAGTCAGCCATACAAAGAAGGTGACTTTGACTTTCTTCTCGTTGGCCCCCCTCAAAACAGTAGAAAAAGTGTTCCTCATTCTGACGTTGATGACTGCTCCAAGAACTTATGGCGGTTTTGGTATTTGGTTCCAAAAGCCGTCCTTGTAAAGGAAGGTGTCATCTCTTTGGCAGATGAGTCTCGAGTGGGTATCAAACATTTTGGTCTGGACTTTTCCCTTACACCTGTTGCAAACAAAACAAAACATCGGCGAGCCTTCCGCTTGCTCAACTGGCGCTTGGATGCGTATCAACAAATGATTGGTGAGAACAAAATCGCTGAAATACTTTTACAAGCTGCTGAAGAAGCTGACATAAAACTGTAGCGTAATATTATGAAATAGATTGCAGTATATGGATTGATTTCTTTTTTTTTTTTGTAAAAATGAATGTATATAACACCTAGTAAAACAACTGTTGTTTAAGTGTTGCATATGCAAATGTTGTTTCTATAATATGGAATTTGTTCTTGATAGTTATTAAGTGTTGTTCAAGCTATATAATTAAGCTTAGAAAACTTAAAAAAAAAAATTTGTCAGATTGCAGTGATCGCTTATACTTATATATAAATATATTTATATATTCGGCATTCCGGCAGGAGACTAATCCTCCAGATATGAACTTGAATCCCATCCTATCATATATATATATATATATATATATATAGGCAATGCACTGTAAAAACACTTGCTTTTTATCACGTGTTGCACAACTAGCTGTTATTCAGTCTAATGTTGACTGTTAATTGTCAAAAAAATAATTGTCTCAAAAGAGTTTTTTTTTTTGAATACTACCTCTATAGCGATGATATATAGATCGATCATAGGAGTTAACTCCCCGAACGTATATCCCAATCCTCATCACACTACTGTAAGTTATTACATTATCACTAATTATTATAATGAATCGAAGTTACGATTGCGGATTTCCAGACCTAGGCCCCTCATACGTAAAAAAATAAAAAAGTTGATTATATAAAATCACTTTTACTTTTCATTTATTTATTTATTTTTTGAAGCAGACACTTCAAGTTCGAAGCTCAAAGCTCAGCTGATGCACAAAAATAAAATAAAAAAAACTAATTTAGGTTTTAGCCAAAATTTTTTAATTTATTTTTTTACGTATGGGGAGCCTAGTTCCAGACTGTGGAACGCTTAAGAACCTGATCGAGCACCTTGATACGTGTTCGTGCAAATCGCAACAGTATGCCTCGACTGTAGGCTCGACACCTAGGTTTAAAATGGACTTGAAGGATTCAAATGTGAATGCAAATGGTTCTCTCATTTAAAAGAGGCTGAAGGTGCTGTAAGACCTTTGTTTTCTCCTCTCTGGAAAGAGAGTTCACAATTTGCTGCACAGTCCTTCGCTGTCTCTCTTGCTGAGCGCGCTCCCAGTTTGGTCTCGAAGGAAAAAGGCTACTTCTTGACGTGTTCGACGGGCAGTGCCTCATATGCGGATGGGCATCATTGCCATAGTTCCTCAGATAGTACCCACAAAATTTGTAGGGATACTGAGAGCACGTAAGGGCAGCATAACGGTCATAGTCGATGAAGGCCTGGTCGTCAGCACGTCATCGATGATTTCCCATACCTGCACATTCAAGGCAGATCGATTTGAGCATGCAAAAAGATGAAGACAGATGAAATGCAAGGACAGGCGGATAGACAGATCATCCAGTTCTTGTATTGAACAAAAACAAGTGTGTTGTTCGGTATGCTTCGATTCTGTGCATTAAGAAGGCGCCGTCTCGGACATCTTTTAAGGGCAACCGCTTCCAAAAGCCCCCTAAACAGTCAGACAAAGCCAACACAGGCAAAGCTTTCAATCGGACATTTTTACAGATCGGAGCCGATCAAACAGCTCATGTTTCTCTTTGACCGACCTCTTTCTGCGCCCCCTCCTCTACCAACGCTACCCGAAGCCTCCTTTGAAATTCTGCTTTGAGGTCTGATCGCACCCGCTCCTCTGCTGCCTCCCTCTTCGCCTTCTCCAACAGCTCCATGACCTCAGGTACGAGATGAACAGCGAGATCGGAAATAGAAAAGGGAGGGGAGGGACAACCACCCTGAGCATAGAAGACCTTGTAGTCATCCCCCTTGAAACGTGCACGGACGTCGGCGTACTCGTTGTCAACATGAGCAAGCGCTGACACGTGGCCATTGATGCAGTCACAGTATATGAAGTGCCGAGCGGCATCACCATACAAGACACCGCGGCTTCAGAGGATTACCTCTCAACACGCTATGCACTATGCTGTTTCTGCAACCTCTGGTGAGAAAAGATCGCTCTGTAGAAGTGTTGCGGCTATGGGGCGCTCTGTGGGGTCCTCCGCCTGCATGCTCAGCGTCAGGCACTCTGCTGTTACTGTACAGGGACTGTCAAGCACCCCCCCCCCGAGCAATTCTGAGAGCACCATACCGGCACTGAATACATCACTCGACGGAAGAAAGGGAGCACTGTCACGTCTGCGGTGCTCGGGTGCAAGATACTTTAAGGTGACATGCACAACTATAGCATCTGAGGCCACGGAACCGGGCGCCCCTCCAGTTCCCCTCAGGTCCTTCACGCCGTCAAAATCCCCTAACACCGCCCGCCCCCTCTCTATAATGAAAACGTTAGAGGGTTTAACATCGCAGTGTACTTTTTCTTTCCCGTGAAGGAATACAAGCCCTAACAAAATATCCTCAGCAATATGCAAACATACGCAAACTCTCACCACTATCGCGGCCCCCCTCTGCGGGGCGCCTTTCCATCCAGGCTGCCAAGTCTCCCCCAGGATACCGAGGTATCTGGACAAACCTATACACCCCCTCCTGCCACACCGCTACCACAAGGACAAGGTGGGAGTGCTGCAAATCATGGAACATGGCGGCTTGATGGTAAAAGTGACGAGATGCAGCGGCGCCCAGGTCCTCTTCTCCAATCACGTACCTCTTCAGGACCCACTAGACCCTTTTCCGGTCTCTGCACTCCGAGAGACGCGCTAGACACGGTGACCCCTCTCTTGGGGACGCGTCAGAGATCACGCGCTCTTCCATAAAGTCCCTCTGTCTATTTCAACCCTGAATCAGCACACCCGCCGCCTGAAGGGCTACATGGGCCACCTCCTTCACATTGAGATGGACTGAGGATAGGAAGGGATCGCCCTCCCAGAGAAGTTCAGGGAAGTGGAGGGATGCTAATTTAAAACCTAGCAGCTGTGCACGCAAACGCGCTATCTGGGGCCCAAGATTTTTTGTTTGTACATCCTCTTGCACCCTCTTCAACTCCTTTTCCAGTCTCTCTATCTCCTCTTCCTGACTTGGCCCTTCTTCCTCTCTCACATTTTCTAACAACCTCCCTATCTTTCTCTCATCCTTTGCCAACTCTTTCTGGAGACCAACGAGACCCTCTAATTGGAACCTCAAGTCGTCCCGACGCCGTACCCTCCCGCTCTCACCCCCCTCCCTTTCATAAGCCTTCGAACCCTCCAACGAAACCCTTTCGTGGAGTCTCTGTGCTGCTCTCTCTGCATCTTTCACGGCAATACAGAGGCGGTCCCCTGGCAACACAACGCTCTGCACACGTCTAACTACTTTTCTGCCTGCAGCGAGAATCTGGGCAAAAACCTCTCCAGAATCAAAATCCTCCATCTTTTCCATCTGTTTATGTAACAACACCTCTGCATCCACTGCTGACACAGCGGAATTAAATGCATCACAGAGAATCTAATCATCCACTGTCGTGCCCCCCTCCTTCATCGACCCCCCCTTGCATGTATCACCAACAATTGCGATAAAAGAGTCACGAAGTTTTTGTATTGACATATCTGATGCCTCACGAACGTGATCAATCCCCATCTTCCGTCCCTCCCCCCACTTTTCCTCCTAACTGCACACAGCCTCACACAGAGACCACAGCTGTTTGTGGTCCAAAGAAAAATGTGGTTCGGGTAATGCTGCCTTTGCTGACTGCGGGACTGAGTCTTCAAGTTTCAGTAGGCACTCCTGGAGGTGCTCAAGCCTCAAGGCCTCACCTTGATTGTTCAAGAACGCATCAAGGTTATCGAGAGACTTCTTGGCTGATGGCAGAGAATTATCAATCTCAGCTGCGGCCTTGGCCCTCTGTCTGTCTCTCTCTGCAACATCATCTACTGATACTGGAGACTCTTCCTGCCTTCTGTTCTCTGCCTCTTGCTCATTCGCTTGCTCTACACAGCGCTTGATGCGCTTTTGCTCTTCTAAGAACACGGTAGCAGACTCGAGAGCGTTTTCTAACCCCCCCAACGCCTTAGGAATGCCTTTTTTAAGTTTGATCAACTGACCATATAGCCCTCCCTCCTCGTTTCCTTCTGTTACATGACAGAATTCTTTCAAGTACTCAACCACGCCCTGCCACACTATCGGACGGACCCCGGAAAGAACTCTGTTCGCTTTCACGGGCACTGAGGCAGAGGACGAGCTTGCCTCTCCTCCATCTGGGGAAGCGCTTTGGAAGCTCGACAGATGTATATCGAGCTCTTGTACCTCCTTGATGTGGGGGCACATGCGTGCTTCCCTCAGTTTCTTCTGTGGATGGAGACCAACCCCCAACGCCCCCCCTACAGCTCCAACTGCACCTCCCACGGGACTTGTCCGGCCAGAATCCCCTGACACCCATTCCCACACGTCACTCTCACATGGGCTGACTTAGAAATCAGCCATCCCTGAGGGACGCGACGATGGAGGAAGGGCCCTCGAAGGTCCAAACAACCTCCAGCCTTTCGGCTTTCCGAGCTACAAAGTTCCTTTGGGGGCATCCCTTCCACCTGGGTTTAGTGATGGGTGGGAAGTGATTTTAGCTCGGCCAGACTTGGGATGGGATTTCGACAGACCCACCTGCTTTGATCTTTCGGTAGCCTTCGGGGGTGGAAGGCCTGGGAAAAGATTACCGAAAAGACTGCTACCGCCTAGGAACCCCCCGCCTTTCAGCACGGGTGAGCCTTCAGGACCAACGCGGGCATTCAACAGTGACTAGGTGATGGGAGCTGAACGTGGTGGCGCTGCCATACTGTCAGCACTGCCGCGAGGGTTCGAGAATGACTGTGTCATGGGTGATAAACGCGGAGGCGGCGGCATTGGAGCACTGCTGTTTTTGCTACTGCTGGATGAATTCGACGGACGGCGATCTGCCCAGGTTGGCAGGAGAAGGACATCTTAGGAAGGCGCCGCCGCTTTTGGAGAGAAAAGCCCCCGAAAAAAGCCGGACGTTTCAGAACGGGTGGGGGCAACTTCAGGGGTGGCGGTGCAAGCTTCGGTGGGAGCAGCTGCTTTTGGAGAGGAAAGGAATGGGGACGGTCCCTTTGCAGCCGCTGCTGCCACTTTGGAAGCGACAGAAGAGACACTTGTGTTTGTGTGAGCATCAGGAGACGTCGCTCCGTTAGGAGGGAAAAACGAGGCTTGTGGGCACTTTAGCGCCGCTGCCACTTCAGGATCACCTGAGAAGATACCAGAAGTGGTGGAGCGGACTTCAGGGGGTACCATTGCCTTGGGGTAGAAAATGAGACCAGCAGCCACCTTTGACGCAGCTGCACATCCAGTACTGGAGGCGGTCACCTCAGAAGGTGCAGCACCATCGAAAAGGGGGGCTTTGGAGGAAGAACTGGGAGCGGCAGCGCTTTTTGACACCCACACATTCTTAGAAGCGGCAACACTCTTCGGCACCCCCACATTCTTGGGAGCGGCAACGCTTTTCGGCACCCCCACATTCTTGTCTGTCCGCAAGCTAGCATCGAAGAGCACACTGCCCATTGGATTCCTTGCAGAGCTTGAGGGGCCCTGCATCCCATTGAATGACTGTGGGCGCTCTCCACCAGCGGCTGCAGGTCCCTTGCTGGATGAACTGGTACTGGAACTTGATGGTTGTGACTAAAGACGGCTGCCGTCTACTGTTGTAGCATCAGGCCTAGCCGTTAGACCGCTCCCCAGCTGGAAATGACCGGTTGGGCCTTTGGTGGCTCCCCAGGGAGACACAGGCATATTGTTGCTCTGCGAAACACTGAAAGCGGGCTAAAAGGGGTTCTGTGGCACGTTTGAAGGGGCGGGGCCCTGGAGGCCATTCAGGGCAGCGGGAGCGAAGAAGACGGGGGGGGAGTGTGCTAGAGCGGATGCACTTGGAGGAAATTGCTGCGAAACGTTTGCATTCATGTTGAGGAAAGGCTGAGCCTGTTTAGCAGCCCAATGAGGAGCTTGATTGGGTTGGGATGCAATGGAAAAGTCCAGGAGGGTGGACAGCTTCTCCTTCGGTTCCAGCCTCCCCACGACAACCCCTCCAAATAATACGGGTTCGAACTGCATGAAAAGAGGGAAGAAAACGGGGAAGGTGTGTTACCAGCTTCTGAATCAGGAGGCTGAAAGGACTTCCAAAATGGTGGAGAACATGGATGCGTGGCGATTGTCTCAATGCATTTGAGAGGACAAAAAAAGATAGAAGAAACAAAAAACAAATGGAAAACTCTTTTACGAATTCTATACCTTTGACGCCGGTCTCTGCTATTCGCTCATTAAATTATTACTCACGTACGTGCAAGTCCTCTCACTCACTCTCCCACTCACTTACTCACTCATTTCACTTCATACCTAGACGCTCACTCCCACCCACACACGCTCTCTCTCTCTCTCTCTCACACCTATGTTTTCTCCAGGTACTCCGTACACATCAGTCTAGAGGTCACTCTCAATAGCACTGAAGACGACATGACACAGTCGACACCACTAGCAAATCCTAAAAAGCCCTAGAGACAAAAAAAATTACTAAAAACTAGACTAAAAGCTCAATTAAGACTCTTAAAATTAATGAACTATTGTCAAAGCTACGAGTTTACAAAAGTTTTTATCTTAGAGTTATCCTATAGAGAGTCATCTTAATTTAAGACTTGAGTTATCCTAGAGATTTGAGGTTAAAGGGTCAGATTTGAAGTAAATTTGATAGGATTTGATAGGCGCTATTATGCTAAAGTTTCTCAGGCCTAAGATTTGAAGTCAAACAATGCCTGCTTCTTCAGTACAAGTTTATGGATATTTGTAATCATTATCATACGATATTGTACCTACGCTATCGCCATCAGCCCATATTAGGCATCTACTAGGGCGTCTAGCATTTGGTAGATCACAACATATAAAGCAAAATCCCTGGTAGATATATACCGTAGATAGTTAAATATAATAACTTAGGCGATTATTATCCTAGATTATCATCATAATTAGATTTCCATGATATTTCTTTCAGATTTGCCGAGCTATCATGACTTATTATTAAATTATGATCAATTTTTATTAGATTTTCATCAGATTTCTACTAGGATTTCTTTTTATAGTCTAACTAAAATCTAGGCTAGAATCTACATTTTTTTGAAATTTTTATAACTTTTTTTATGTGGTACGCAATCTTAGACATGAATGCCATAGCATTGCTACTTAGTCACTAGATTTGATTTGATAGGATTTGATTTGATTTAATTTGATTTGATTTAATTTGAGCTTCAAGCTCAAATCTGACCAGATTTGAAGTAGATTTGAGGTTGAAGTCTAGAGGTCACTCTCAACAGGCTGACAACAGCACTAAGATATGATTTGAGGTTAAGCCCTACTTCAAATCAAATCAAATCAAATCTGGTCACTATTGCTACTATAGTTACAGTATAGTACAATTGCTCAGCATTGCTGCAGAAATTAGACTTTTAATGTGCTGTTATGTTCTGTTAATATTTTTTGTGTCAAAAATACTTGCTAGACCCACTGCGGTAGTTTAATTAATTGATTGCTTCATTGATTAGTATCAAATTGCAGGTAAAGCTTTCTATTTCCACATAGCGCATGCATGTATCATCATGGTCATATATGTCTAGTTATAACGACATCTAGAACAACATTAAACTCAGTGTAAAGAATGAGCTAGCTAAAGAATGAACCAATTGAATTGATATCATTATTAATCAAGCTAAGTACGTATGATGAAAGCTCTTTATATTATTATCAGTTTGTCCATGAAAATCTCTCGAGGGCGCAGCCTTTTATAAAATATAACATCAATCAATCAATCAATTATTCTTTAAAGATCCTTAATTATATTCGTAACATTTACTGAAAAATATCATTAACTTAATGAATTAGAATTTGAGAGGAAAGTGAAGGGCTAGTAGACTCGTAAAAAATAGTACATGCTCTCTCACACAAAAATAAGTCTTTTGATATAGTTGACTCTTAAGTTCTAAGAGCTAGTTTTCTTTGGGCTGTTCAATCAAACAATCATTTACCCTTCGCCTTTGCAGCTGCTTTTCCTTTCGCCTTGGCACCTCCTGAGGGCGTGCTGAGAGACGACCGAGCGTCTGGTGCTGCAAGACGCTCTCTTTCTCTGCACACCTCAAAGCCCCCCATTCCCAACGACCGTGCAAGAAATCGGCAAAGGGCAGGAGAATCTGCAACGACGGCACCGCCCCTTCCGAGGTCAAGAAGGGAGGACAACCCGGAAAGAAGCGAGGCAGCGGATGCGTCTGAAATCGGAAGGGAGCTTCCCTTGCCGGACGGGTGACGGTCGTCTTTTTCTTTCTCACCCTCTCCCCCTTTCTCTGGCTCCTTTCCGTGCTCCACAAGCTCGCTCCAGAGACCCTCAACCCACTGCTTTAGCCTTTCGCGCCTCCGTTCGCCCACAGACCTCTTAGGCCGAGCCGCCGTCCTTCCGGAGGGGGAAGACGGCACAGACACTGCAGCTGCTGTGGCATTGGGCAAAGCGTTTTCCTTTCCCCCTTTTTCGCCGCCCCCGCTTTCTTCGGCGGCTGCTCCCTCCTCTTTCCCTGCTGCTTCAATCCCGTCCTGCAAAGGCTCACCCTCTGCACCCACCACTCCTGCTGCTCCTCCTGCTGTCGAGGTCGCTGCTTGTCGGAAGCTGGCGGCTTGGGCGGCGGCGGCCTCCTCTTCCAGCCGCTCTTCTTCGTCCAGCGCCCGTGCCGCTGTATCGAAAAGCTCCACCTCTTCTGCAGACAAAATGAAAGGTTTGCGCAGAAAATAGAAGAGAGCGAACGTGGAGCAAGAAGCAACAAATGAGAAACAGAATGGGAGACAGAGCGAGAAAGAGGGAAGATGGGCAGAGAACTTCGTCCATTCAAAAGAACGTACATGCAAGGGTCATTGCCTCGACCCTGTCCTTTGCTTGCATGTGCTCTCTCGATCGTCGCCATGTCACAGGACAGCTAGGGCGTTCATTCAAACATCCACTCAACAACTCGGAAAGAGGAGAAGCAGTCACGCAGGGAGCAGGGAACAAAGTGTACAGACCTGTGACATATGTGCAAGGGCGCCGACGTGCCCCGTGCAATGCGAGCAGTTCTGCGACCTTCACGAGAGATGTGCTGACTCTCTCTCTGTCTGCGTGGTCCCTCGTCAAGGGCTGGGTGATGTCAAAGATGACGGGACCGGAATTGGCGGCGGTTGGGGTGCCGACTCGTGTCGCGTCTGTTGCGAGCCTGTCAGCGAGTCCTTTGACTTCCTCTCGAAGGAACACGGCAGAGAAGAGGAGATGGTGAGGGGGCGGGGGGCGGGGAAGAGGGGGGGGGGCATTTTCTCCCTCGTCCCCTGTGGTTTCGATTTCTGCACTGTTGAACCTGAACTGTTTGCTCAGGGGGTGAGAATCCGAAGGAACTGTGTCTGGGCTTCGACATAAAGTGGGAGGTGGTAAGGGAGCATCACTTCGGACTAAGGCAAAGAGAGTCACGCAAGCGGAAGCAGACGCTGTCCTAATCGACAGCTTCTTGCCCCTTCGACCGCTCTCGGCCCCTGCGTCTTCCTCTGCACCCTCCAGTACCGCACTCTCAGCGCTCTGTTCCTCGATGAGCCTCTCAGAAGGATGGCAGGGAAGCCAGAGGAAGAAGACCTCTGAGGATGGCACCCCGGCAGAACCGAGAAGATTCGCCGAGACAGAAGGGACATCGACTGCAGACAGCAAGGCTTTCATCTGGTCTTCTGCTGATGAGCCTGCATTTGGATCCTGCTGATGCGCAGAAATTTGCTTGACGAATTTGTCAGCTCCGGAAGGAGGTTGTGCTGCGGCAGTTGCGGGTCCGAAGGGAGAGAAGGGGATGGAGAAGGGAGGGTAGGCAGGTATGTCGACTGCCTTTGGCGTTGTTTCAAGTTGCAGGCCCATGACTTTGGGGTAGTTGGGGAACGGGAGTGCCCCCATCAGGTGTGCACTCAATTGGTCCGCTCGTTTCCTCAGAGGCAGGTCGAGACTCGCAAGAGTCCCGACTGCCTTCTTCCGGAGGCCCTGAAGGACGGAGAGAACGGCACTGTTCGGAAGGAGGGGAGGGAGGGAGGGGTCCGAACTCTCCTTGCCGTAAGCAAGTGCCCCCTCGTGCCGCTGCCTGCCGAGAGTGAGGGGCAGAGAGGAGAGAACGAAGGGAGGAACCTTGGAAGAAGACGTGGCCGACTCGGACGGGTTCCCGCTGGCACTGCCAACGAAGGCGGGTCTGCAGGTCTCGAGGGCCTGAACTCAAAATCCACACGTGCACACGAGAGAGCAAAAAGAACAGTAGAAGGAAAGACAGGTCAGTTAGAAGGTTGAGAAGACTCAAGTGGACGGAGAAACATCTAGATCCACGCGCTTATTAAAAGATCATCTCAACGAGACGCAACGGAGAAAAAGAATGCTTGTCAGCAGAAATGTGCAGAAGTGACAGCGCGCACGCACGCCCCACAGCTAGAGAGAGCAACGAAAGAAAGTTCAAAAAGACACAGACAATCCATGGAGCGCTGAACATGTCTGTCGGGCAATATAGTTTCGATGAAGACACACATACATTCTCATGCAGCCCGACGAGGAAGCAAAATGAATAGAGGAATGAAGCAACGTGGAAGGGAGGAAGGAGTGAGAAAAGAAAGCAAGGAAAGCAGCACTGTGAAAACAACAATGACCACCGAGAGTACTCCTTCACACTGACCTGACTGCTCACAGTCTGGATGAGTGCTGCCACACAGCTGCGCAGAGAAAGCATTCGGGACTCGATTCCAACCGAGCCCACTGTCTTCAGAGCCTTCCGAATTTCCTCCCTCAACGTCTCCTCAGATTTCATCAGCGATCCCGCTCCCCCTTCCCCCCCTCCGGTGGCCGTTGTAACCCCCTTTCCCCCCTCACCTGTCCTTGCTCTCTTTGTTGGAGACGACGGCCGCGGTCCCTGCTTCTGCCGCTCTTCCAGAATTTCCATTGCCTTTGCATAGCGGTCAGCCAGTCTGAAAGCCTTGGCTCTTTGCATGCTGTTGAAAGAGTCGACTGAGGTTCCGAGAAAGATCCACGCCGACGCCTCTCCAAGAAGTCTGCGCTTCACCGAAGGGTCTGAACCTGCGAAACCCTCGGAGAGCGTCAGGGCCTCACGGAAATCTGAGACAATCTTGCTCGGAGGGGGGAGTGGCAGAGAGAGCAGAGCGACCGCAGTTTCCTCCCTCTCTGTGTCCCCTTGTCCCTGTCCCCCCTGTCTGTCTCGTTGTTTGACCATTCTCTTCGGATCTGTCAATTCCTTCACGGGATCGGGAATGGGATCGGAGTATTTCTGCTTTAGTCGCCGCAGTGCCCCCACAATCGCGGTTTGGGCTCTCAAACGCTGAGCGCGGGACGACAGAATGGCGTATTCAAGGTACAGGAATGGGGGAGGGAAGACTAAAATTGACAGGCGATGACCTGCCTCTCGGAGGAGTCCTTCTGCCTCGGACAGCAGAAAGTCCTCTTTCTCTTTCTCTTCACCCTCCTTCATGCCCTCCCGACTCCCTTCCACGTCCCCCCCAACAGAATCCTTCGATCTCTCGCTTTCACCGTCACAGGCAGGCTTGCTGAGGTCAATGAGAACCTCCGCGAGAAGAAGGCACAGATGGGCACGCAGGGCAGCGTGTTGTCCGGGGCCGGAGGCATACAGATTCCTCCGACTCTTCGCACTGCTGGCATCCGCAGAGACATCCATTCCTTTCCCGTCTTTCTCCTTTTCTTTCGCTGCCCCCTCTTGCTCCCCCCCAAACAAAACATCCGCAGAAAAGGAAGGAAAGGCAGGGAGAATGCGAGTGGTTTCGGAAATGTGAGACAGACTGGAAAAACCTTGCTGGAAGTATCGTAATGACGAGGCCACACGAGGAGCACATACAGATTTCTGGGTCTCGGCGGCTCCTCCTCCGTCCTTATCTCCAGAAGGCTTGTCTTCGGCTGTCTTCTTCTCGATCTCCCCCCCGACTGCGACCGGTGGGCCTTCCTTCTCTGTCTCTGTGCGGTGCCGGTCCGGGAGGTATTCGGAGGATCTGAAGTCAATCAGGGGGAGGTTGAGGTCTCTCTCGATGCCTCCCGCCCTTCCGGCTAGACCTTGACCTTGAGAGGCCAGCAGAGCATCTGCACACGCGATCGCACGCAAGAGGTGCTGCTTCATCCGGAGAAGCCGTGACTTTTCTGCCATCTCCGTCTCCGGTCGTGCGGTTGCAAGTGGACAGAGGAGAGGGTGGAGGCTCTTCTGCTTTGCCTTCGCTTTCGAGGGAATCAAATTCGCGGCTTTCGACTTCGGAGGGGGGGGGGCGATCGGAGAGAAGGCACTTGTGCTTGCGGCGGGGGGAGGGGTTCCTAGAAGGCTTTTTTGAGAGGGAGATGGGGGACGGGCCGCTCTACGGGCCCCTGGGGGTCCGGGCGGTGGAGGGGGTCCCGAGGGGGGAAGCGTTGGTTTGGGTGGAGGTGTGGCGAGGAGTCTGTGGTCTGTGAGTGCGGGATTGTGGGCGTATAGAAGAAAGCAGAGGACGGAGAGGTGTACTGCCGGAAGGGTATCATGGAGCCTGTGTGCTGAGACTTCTCTCTCTGCTAGAAGAAGGGAGATGCATGCCGGCCTCTGCAACCCCTGAAGAATTTCGCTGCGGGCTCTGAGAACTAGAAGGGACAGACGGGTGAACGCGCAGTCGCAACACGCAAACGAGGATGCCCCTGCCGCACGCGTCCTCGAGGGGCTCACAGTCGACCCTTGAGAACTTGTCATGATGGCCTCTTTCGATGTGCCCTCAGGCGGCTGATTCGCGTCCACCCCTTCCGACACGCCGCTAAACAGAGAGACCTCCCCCGTCCATCCTGCCTCAGCCAGCCCCAGCGCAGTGTGCGAGCCGACAGCAGCGTGGCGGTCGACTTTGAGAAGGAGTTCTGTCATGCGCACACGGAGAGAGAGCCACACGAGGCCGTCAGGCACAGTTCGAGCCTTTGGCTTCCAGTGCGCTGCCCTCATTCTCTTCAAGAAGAGATCGGGACGCTCCGAAATCAGCATGGATCTCATCGGAGGCCCTCCACGCGCCCCCGCCCCTGCGTCCTGCATTTGTTGAAGGAGATCGACTGTGTCCCCAGCTCCACCGCCTGTCGGACTGCCCCCGTCTGATGCCTCTCCCACTCTGTCGGCTGGGCGGGGTCGCATCAGATTGCCAAGGAGTCGTTCCCTCTTTGTGTCCCTCACACGTGCAGCCTTGCACTGTGATCGCATGAGCTCCATTGCCGTCAACACTTCCTTCAACGCTCCTGCATCGTCGCCGTCTCCTTCGATGGCTTTCGACCTTGTCGTGTGAACTTCCACCCGCAGGCTGACATGCAGGGGTTCAAGAACGCTGGAAGAGAGGGAGGAGTCGTCTGAACCTCCGGGAGTCCCCTCACGGGAACGGGCAGTTCCGGAACTGGCTGGGGCCGCTGGGGCCCCTTTCTTTGCTGCTGCTTTCCCCTTGTCCTTTGCATCCTTACCCGCCGCTTTCCCTGCAGCCTTCGCCTTCCCCCCCGCAGCAGCAGAACCCGCACCCCCACTGCCCGGAACCTCCTCGGGTTTCCCCAACGCTGTGGTCATTTCATCCACAGCAGCCAACTCCTCGAGACCCCATTTACGCCACGTCCGCAGGCGCACTCCAACGGGAGGTTCGGGCTGCGTCTCCGTTGGCAGCTCTACAGGTTCATACAAAGAGAGACAGACAACCCACAAAGCTCTGACAAGCCTCCACTCAGTCTCGACTGAGGCTCCGAGGGCTGCCTTCGCCTTTGCACAGAACTGAAATTGCTGTAGCCCTCCCGCACCCTCTACCGCTTCTACATTCTGAGAGTGCGCAGAGGGCAGAGTGTTCAGGAAAAGGGCCCGTGGGGGGTCTGCTGCGTCTGCCAAGGAGTTGCCTCCCGTAGCGTTCTTGTCGAGAGCCGCGTCGAGACTCTCCGAACCTCTGAGAGACGCTCGCACTGCAGGAAGGTCGTGTCCCTCCGCGATCGCGTGGAGCTCCAAGAAGGCAGACTGAAAGTCCCCCAAACTGCATGCATGCAGTCATATGAATGAATGGATGCACTCTCTCTCTCTGATCTATGCATGCACTCCCACGGATTCATACATTCATGTCCTGAATCCTGTCATGTACTTAACCACTAACCCTCACTTCCCTGCACTCATGAAGTATGCGAACAACCGCCTCGTCAAGCAATCATTCAATCCGCGAGCCTGCGCAAACGACCGAATACAGCTACCCAGCGAAAGCAACAGAAAGAAAGATCCTGCAATGCAACCCTTTCAACGAGACCCCCGACCCAGTAGAGTCCCACCGACCGACCCGATGCTCGCACGGATTCGCAAAAGCCGGGCACGAGCCGCCCCCACTGCATCCCTCGCCACATCGGTGCAAATCCATTCCTGTAGTGCAGTCAGGGGTGTCACGTAGGGCATCCCCCGGCCCTGCGCCACGAGTCTCTCAGAAAACCACTGGAGCGCCCGAGACACAGCTCCCCACGTCCGTCCACCCAGCGATGGCTGCGAAAGCGCGTCCCCACATGGGTGGAAATTTCGAAGCACCTCCCGTAGTCGGTACCTTTGCCTTCCTCCTCTCAGGGCTGCCTGCAACCTCCCCTCTGTGTCTCCATCCGAGGCACTCACCCCTGCTGACGACCGAGGAACAGAGTGTCCCTCGATACTTTCTGGGTGGGGAATTGAGGCTTCCATCAAGGCCTGGACGATGTGTCCGGCAAAAAAGGAAGCCTCAACGTGGGCGGAGACGGCTGCAGGTCGAGAGAGCGCAACAGCTTTGTGGAGTGCAAGCAGTGATACGATCATTGTCTGCGCCCTCTCTGCTGTCCGAGGCGGTCCGAAGAACCCTTCCTTCCTCCCCGGATCCACCACAGAACGCCAATGCGCCATTGAGTGCACAGTCTGGAAAGCCACGTCCACAGCGTCTGACCAGCAGACTGCAGCAGACGAGGAGTCCCCCTGAGTCCAAAGGAGATTGCCTGTCTCTAAAAGGGCCTGGACAGAAAGATCGTTCAGCTTTGCCTTCCTCAGCAACTCCACTGCTTTGCGGTAACTCGAAGCAACCATCTTGCCGGTCTGTCGAATCGCAGTGGCAGACCCCAGGATGACATCCCAGTTTGTCTCTTCATCTTCTCCCTCTGTCCCTGTCCCTGTCCCCTCTCCCTTTCCACTTCCCCCCCCATTTGGTACACCCCTCGGACTCCCTTGGGGGGACCCGTCAGCGGTGCCGGTCGGTGGCACACAGAGGAGGGGCCCCAACTCCTTCTCAACAGCATACTCGAACTCCGATATGTATCTGAGCTTCTCCTCGGCAAAAAGGGACAAAGCACAACGGGCGTTGATCAGCGATGTGACTGCCATGGGCGTGGCCGCTTTGGCAGCTGCCAGGGTGGCATCGAGGGATTCTGCGACCCTCGAGAGGGCTCTGTTCTCGCGCATTTGCTTTTTTCTGAGGGCCCCGAAGGCAGCGGTACGGAGTCGGAACAGCTGGTCTGCCTCTCCAAGCTGCCCTGAGAGAGCGAGCTGTCGTGCCTTTTCCCTGTCCTTCACCTTTGTCATCTTGTCGTATACAGACTTGCTCTCGACAAGCCGCGCGTCTGTTTCGCCAATAGCCTTCCTTGACAATTCGAGGACCTCTCGCTGCGCGCAAATCGCGAGAGGCCCTGTGCTCGCTGCACGAAGGGATCGTTTGAGAGTGAACGATGGACGCAAAAATCAATCGTGATTCATTCAAAGACCACCCAAATAGGCGAAGGCAGTACGAGTGGCGGGACTGTTCTCCTCCAGAGAGAATGAGGGGAGAAACGCGCACATAAGAGAGAAAAAACGAAAAGGAGGCAGCAGGAAGGAACGGCAAAGAGAAGAGAGAGAGACGCACAAGGAAGGAATGTCGGCAAGCAAAGGTGAGACAAAAAGAGATCCACCTGTCCATCTGTCCGTCCATCTGACGTACCTGTGAATGCGTTTCCTGTGATCTCATTGAATCTCTTTGTCAGACCGACAACCGATACCCAGAGCCTCTTGTGGTAGAGAACCTGCAGGACGAAGCAAAAAAGTCGGGCCACACTCCGAGCGTCGACCCACGAGCGTGTATGCCACGACCCCGCATCGCCCCCACCGTTCACATCTTCGAAGTCGCCCCCCTCTGCCAAAGGAGAATCCTTCAACTCACCCTGGAGGAACAAACGGAGGGCTGAGTCCTCTCGTCGCACAACCTCTTTCTTTCTGGCAATCTCTGAGTCTCCCTCTTCCTCTCCAAGCAAGGGAGGAACGGCCTCTCGCAACACCCCCACCTCTCTCGTTCTCCCCTCCCGAGCCTCCAACAGCAGCCAGTGCTTCTGCAACTGTACCTTCCCCCGTCTCTGGCGACCTCGACGAGACCGTCTGGACCTGCTGGTGTGTCCTTCTCCTCCTGCTTCGTTCTTGGTAGGTGAGAGAGACCTGGACCTGACCGGGCTCTCCGACGACTCTCCGATTCTCACGCTTTTCCTCGGAGACTCCGCCGCTTCGGTGTCTGACAGGCCCCCCATCGCCCCCATCTGCCCAGAGGGAGACTCAGGCAAGAAAGCTGACGTCTCCCCGCCTTCCTCTCCAAATTCTTCTTGTTGGGGGAAATCGACACCTTCCACGCCCTTACGACGGACCCGCATGCCATTTGTGCACGCAACGAATGGGCCCGCATCGTCAAAAAAGGGCATCCGAGACTCCGACAGGTCCGTCTCTGCGGAAAACCAACAGGAAGGACAACAATAAGAAGAAGGAAACAAGGAGGGAAAAGCGACAAGAGAAGAGAGCTTGCACACAAATAGAGGCAAGGAGAAGGCAAAGAAAACGGGAAGTCAGGCCAAGACGGTTCACGACAGGTGGAAGGAATTCTGGTTGATCAACGCGAGCGTTCTTCCAGTTACCCAATCACGTCTCCTTTTCCATAAGATTTCTGGCTCTTTTCGTCATTACATCAGCTGACCTCCTGCAGGGCAATCCGGGGGTGTCTCCAGTAGTGATGCCAGCTGTGGGTGCAACACAGAGATTCCCCCATCCCCCCTCTGACGGGAGGCACGTCGAAGCATCTCGAGGGCATCCAAAACGGCACAACAGAGGGTCCCTGCCTGTGCCCACAGAGCACCAGATCCGCTTTTTTGAACTCTGGCGCCCCATTTTTCCGCGTCCGAAAGTTCTGCAGCCGCTGCCTCTGCACCTCCTCCTGCAGGGGAGGTATCAGAAGACGATGATGCCGCGTCCCCTCCATGCGATGCAACCTCGGCCGGTGTGACTCGTGCGATCATCAAACCATTCAGTGCCACCATCGCTGCCATAAGAGCCTTGCCTGGGCTGTAACGGGCGACAGCCAGAAGCGCTGCTTGGGAGAGGGGCTGCAGAAGCTGATGTAAGGACGTCAGCGTTTTTTCTACTGCTTCCTTTTCCCGGCGCATTTGAACATCTTCAGCCGTCTCTGGCGGCTTTGTGTCCCACTGTGATTCACCTGCAGCCTGTGGCCCTTTTTCTTCCCCCTCCCCTTTGGGCATCTGAGGAGACGGGAGGATATCCTCGTCGAAGTCGGGGACGGGCTCGTTGAGACCGATCGGGGGGGGCTCTACGGCATCGAGATCGAAAAACCTCGAGCAGGCAACTGTCCGACATTCACTGAAAGAGGGGGGCGGGGGGGGCTGCGACGCGTTTGCACGGAGTGTTTGGATTTTCTGTTCCGTCTTCTGTGCAGCGACTACGGAAGTCTCGAGGTCTTCGTAAGCCACAGAGGCCTGGAGAGAGAGGAGGTCTGAGTAGAGAAGCGCATCCCGACTCCCGTAGAGCTGAGACATCACGAGCGGCACCGGTTTGGGGGGTTCAGCCTCCGCCTTGTCCTCCGCCTCCTTCCCTTCAACTGCTGCAGAAGGTTCCTGTGCCACTGCACCGCCTTCTCCCTTCCCCTCAGGCTCTTCTCTCCCGTCTCCTTCCTCTGGCTCTTCTGGAGGAAGCTGCACCGCCTCCACAGGCACGGCCTCAAGGAGAGTGACGGGGGCTGCGAGTTCCTCTGCGATGCGCACACAGGCGTGCTCGAGGAAGGACTCCATCCCTGAGGTCCCAACTTTTTGCCGAAGCAGCTGAATCTTCTCACGTAGAGGTGCCTTCTTTGCATCGGGGGTGATGTCCATCTTCAGCGGTCCCCCGTCTTCTGCAGGTGCAGCAACAGGGGTGAGTTTGTCGCGCTCAAGAGAGAGAAGAGAGCGACGGAGAACGAGGGTGAGGAGACGAGGCCATGCCGTCAACTCAAGAGGAAGCGGATCGGGAGCAGACAGAGCCTGAAGAGCGCCGTCCAAGTTCCCCGATGCAAGCTGCTGAATTGTAGGCGTGAGAAGATCTGAGATCGCCTTCACATCTGTCCATTTAGAAGCCTGTTGTTCTCTCTCCTTCCAAGTCTCGTCCCCCTCCTCCTTTTCTCTTCTGATCTTCTGTGCCCTTCCCCGAGCGTCGAGAGCGGAGGCGAGGAAGAGGAGATGCATCTGCTTCTCCACCATCGGAAGCCTGCCTGCTGCTGCGAAGAGGGTCGCAAGGGCGGAGACAGAGCGAAGCATTCGGAGAGAAGGCGGGACCGCCCCAGGATGCCCCGGCGTCAAAGCTCGGACAAACTCTGCGTTCACTCCACACAGAGAGGGAACCAAGCCGAGCTGCAGACAGACAGTCAGTCAGTCAGTCCACATCGATTCATGACAAAAGGGACGTACAAATTCATGTCGAGACTTCCCCTTTCAGCAACGTCCTTTTCTAATAGGGTCGGCCGAACCTGGTGAGTGCCGCACAACTCATTATTCATTCAGTCACTCATCCGCCCACTTACTTTCCTTCCGAGCCTGCACATGCAGCGAGACTCCCCGACTCGACAAAGAAAAAATGAAAGCGCCAGAAATAAACTTTTTCCAACAGCCGAACGAGAGAGAATGCATTCTTTCCCTTCCTTGAACTGCTCATCTGTGACCCACCTGTTGCGTCTGAGCAGCCAGAATGAAAGACCAATAGCGAAGAGCTGTGGCTGAGGACCGAAGTTGGGGGTCCCACCAGGAGGGGGGCACCGCCTCCAACGCAGTCAGACACCTCACCAGTCCCTGGAACACTTCCACAGGTTTGGTCCGGAGAAGCAGCAACGGGTAGATTGTTGAACCAAAAAGGGATACACAGGAGGCGAGGGCGTTCTGGGCATACCCCGCTGCTGATGAGAAGACTGGAGTTTTCTCGGCCCCGCCCTCTTTTTCCTTTTCTTTCTCGTTCTCAATCGGCAAAGTCAGCGCGCGCCTTGCAGCGTCCACACCGAGGACGAGTTCGTTTGCCTCCAGAAGCAGTCGCTGCTGCTCAGACCGGACAGAGAGGTTCAGTCGAGAGCGCTCGCCCGGATCTGGACACCGCGCGGAGTTTGATCGCTGGAGTGATCGGTACTGCAATTGCACAAACAGAACAAGCATCCCATAGAACCATTCCGAGCATCCTTTTGATGAGGTTGATCCAAAACCAAAGAAGCAGTGCGGCTTTCTGATAAAACAGGTTTCTTTGAGTGTTTCGTCGTGCAAGTGTCTGAAACATTTTTCACATATCGGACGATTCCGCTTGCTGGAATTACTATCTGCCCATTCGCTCCTGAAACGACGCGACGTACAGCCAGGCAAAAGGTGGGAGGGACTGGGAGGGAAGTATAAACTTGAGGCCTCTCCGTTTGACAGATGACTGACTGACTGACCTTCGTGGCGACAACGCCCGCAAAATTTGCCAAGATGAGAGGCGGGAGACGATCTGCACACAGAAGGAAGGAAGCAGAGACAGAGAGAAAGGAACAAAAAAACCCAAGTGGCGCCACTGAAAGGTGAAGGGAAGGACTGTTGGTTTGTGTCAGGTGATTGCAGGACAGCATTCCAGACAGACCGAAACAGAACCAATTGAAGGAAGGACCCTGCAGGCTTCCCAAGGATGTTCAAGGCAACAACGCGGTCTCTTCTGTCCGAAGGAAACCAAAAAACGCGACCGGGCAGGCAACCAACCGGAGAAGGAAGGAAGGAAGGAAGGAGTAAAAGGAATGCTGCCGCCATAATTTTTTTCCTCTCGCCCACCTGGCCATTTCATATATTCATTTTCTTTCTGTCACCCACCTGCCAAATCTTGTCGGAGCTGCCATCTGCACATCCCCTGCCGTCTGCTCTCTACGGGACTCTCCACGCAGAAGCGTTTCCACATGGCTCGCCACACTTTCTGCAAATGCAGAAAGCAGCACTCTTATGCAAAAGACAATTGTGTACAGGGTCCCATTTGACGCCTACTTCCTTCCTTCCCTCCCTCCGTTTTTCGTCGGCCAGACACGCAAAAAAAAAAAAAACAGACAGGCAGGAGGACACGGACGATGGACGAACAAACACTCAGGAGACCGGCGCAAAAGCCTCGTCTGCCCCTGCCCCCCCCCCCCCCCCCCCCCCCCCCCCCCCACATGCTCCCCTCGTCTTTCCATTTACAAAAGAGCAACACCAGAGAGAGATGTTATGACAGAGAGAGAACGCTGATTCAGAAACGAACAGAGAGGCAGGCAGGCACTCCAGAGAGCTTGGCTGACCGGCAGGAGCGTGGACAGGTGGAGCGTCTGCGCCGTCTCCACAACTTTCACGAACAGAAACAAAATCGGGAGCGGAAAGTAAGTTCCTGCACTCACTCACTCACTCACTCACTCACTCACTTACTCACTCACTCACTCACTTACTCACTCACT
>JAHBMJ010002031.1:104808-106161 GCA_018398765.1 Chromera velia | reverse complement strand
GCACGCACGCACAAATAGACACAGACTGACTGACTGACTGACTGACTGACCGACTGACTGGTTGTCTGGCTGGCTGACTGACTGGTTGATTGGCTAACTGCCTGACTGCCTGACTTTTTGACTTTCTGATTGACTGACTGACTGACTGAAGGGATCACTGACTGACTGACTTGCTGACTGCCTGGCAGACTAACTTTCTGACTGACTGACTGGTTGACTGACTGCGGCTGACTGACTGACTGGCTGGCCTGTATGCCTGCCTTGGTGCCTCCTTGGGTGCTTACATGTTTGTGTGCCCCCTCTGACAGTGACAGGCACACCACTGTCATCATTGGGGGGGGATACATATACACATATACATATACATGCGCACATACATACATACATACGTATATGCATATAGACTGACTGACTGACTGACTGACTGACTTTCTGACTGACTGACTGACTCACTGACTGGTTGTCTGACTGACTGACTGACTGACTGACTGACTGACTGACTGGCTGACTGACTGACTGACTGACTGACTGACTGGTTGTCTGACTGACTGACTGACTCACTGACTGGTTGTCTGACTGACTGACTGACTGACTGACTGACTTTCTGACTAACTGACTGACTCACTGACTGGTTGTTTGACTAACTGACTGACTGACTGACTGACTGGCTGGCTGGCTGGCTGGCTGAATGACTCATTGGCCTGTATTCCTTCGGTGGTGCGTCCCTGAGTGCCTACATGTCTGTGTGCCCCCCTTGGATAGTGGCAGGCACACCACTGTCATCATCAGGGGGCGGGATACACATACACATATACATACACACATATACATGCGGAGCGAGAGGAACACAGACACACACCAACACAGGGCCAAGAGCGTGGGGCACAGAGAGAGGAAAAAAGAGAGAAGGAAGGACGGAAGGAATAAGGGAACGATTTCGAAGGAAGCAAGGAAGGAAGGAAGGGAACAAGGAAACCTACCCATTATGCCAGCGAGCCGGGCAAAGCTCTGTCGAATTGATGCTTCACATACCGGGTAGTCACATTGCTGATCTCCTCTTTCTAAGCCCGAGCCCGAGCTCCATCTTTCATGGACAGAAGACAGAAGAGCGAAACAGGAAGAAGCAAGGGGCACGGAGGTAGGCGAAAATGGCCCCGTGTACATGCGTAATACGGCCACCTACAGATACTCCTGAATAGACACCTATCAAAGATATGCCAGAGTACATCGTAAGATGAAGTTCTGGGAGTGTTTGTCTGGCTTGCTTCGCGAACTTTGTTGGAAACGGCTGGAGACGGCATGTCTCTTTCACTTGACTATAAACTTTGATCGCCTTCTCGCTTTCCTCAGGTT
>JAHBMJ010002031.1:84808-99808 GCA_018398765.1 Chromera velia | reverse complement strand
ATCAGCAGTGGAGGGCTCTTCTGCGCTCCCGACTGTCGTTGGAGGTGCTCGAGGAGAAGGGGGACCTCGGTAAGCATTCGAACCCCGGTTACCGTAAGCTGCTAGTCGACAATGTGCCTAAGTTCGAGGCGCCACTCCCTCACAAGATCACTTCCGCTGTAAGTCGATCAGCCCATAAAGCGCAGTGTCGCTTTCGATTTTCATACAGACAGTGTCACTATGCAAATCGATTAACGAAGGAATCATTAACCCACTCATTTCTTCTTTCTTTTCTTCATTTATTTATTCATGCATTCACTCTTCATGTTTTTCTCCCCTTAGTTTCTTCTTGTTCTTTTGATTCCGTCTTTGTTTGCTGATGTGTGCCTCCACAGCACGGGAACCATGCAATCCAAACACGGATGAAGTCTTCGTTGACGCTTAAGTCTTTTCTGGTTTTTGTTCCATACCCAGTTATTTATACCCCTCAATCTCCCTTGGTCTTTTTCAGTTCCCTTCTTTCTCGAGTTCCATTTTTCTTTCCATTCTTTCCCTGTCCTGCATCCTACTGGCCTTCTTCATTTCTGTCTTTTCTTGTTTGTATCCATTTTTTTGCTTTCTGCTTCTTATGCATGCATTTGTGTAGGTGAAAGGTCTCCAGTCTGATCTGTCCTTCATTGTACAGAAGTGCTCTGAAAAGCTTTCACTGGGAATAGAAATGCAAACCATCTCTACTGAGAAAGACGAAGGGGGCATGTCGGAAGGCTCCGATGATTCCGAAGTAGGGGGGGGGGTCGATCCTTTTCTGTATAAAGTTCCAGGACAGGAATGCGATCACGGAAAGGTCAAGATCGTTACCGTTTATGACTTTACTCTCCTTTGTCAGAGAAATCTTGGAAGTGAAGAGGCGGTAGGCGCGTTTCTTCTTCTGCTGAAGGGTACAGTCTTTGCTTCTGTAAGACAACACGCGTACTTAGAGGGGGGGAGGTCAGTGCGTGTGTTCAGTCGTTTTTTCCCCCACGCGGACACTCTTGTGACGAGAAAGCTGCTGTCACATAGATTTAAGTACAAGGCTTAGCTCTCTGAACTGCAGAGTGCATTTGTAGCTGAATTGGCGTCTGTTATCCCTGCCGGCAGGTCTTCCCGCAGGAGGGGATCTGATTTTTTGACCGACTTTGAGAGGGAGTTCAAAAATGCACAGAGAGAGCTTGAGAGCGTTCCAGAGGCAGATGTTACTACGATGGCACCAGCTCCTGGAATGGTAAGTCAGATGGGGAGGGGTTGTGGGGGAGCCATGGGTGGTATGGCGCTCACAGAGGGTGGTTGGCGTCATGTATTCAGTTCTCACGCACCACATATGAGAGCGGTAGGGACGGCCGTCGGGGAAGACCATGCGGGTGCCCCCCAGCAGCAGGTGGGAGACAGGCAGATGGTGAGAGGCGTGCGGTCCCAGGACTCCCACAGCATGTACCCTGAGTTCCCGACAGTCTGAATCTGGAGGTGAATGTTGGTGGAACAGTCATTGACAACAGGGTGAGGGCAATAATGGTAGGCCCCGATCTGTTTTGCGGTATCTCCCTGACTGACATTGACACCGCAATGCGAGAAGGAAGAGAGATTACCGTCACCAAGCCGCCTAGATTCCTATCCGCTGAGAAAGAGAAAGAGATCAAAAGCTACATTCCCATCAACATAGCCACGTATAAGATCTCCCTGGTCAAGGAAGTTCCTGTCTCTTATCCCAATGATCTTGACACTCTCCCCCCCTTTCCAGGTCTGCCGTTGTTAAACTGTCACGTGATGCAGATTTTGGAGGCCATCAAGCTTCAGACCGTGGCCCCTAAGGTCATTTTCATGTACAATTCATCCCTGTTCCCACATACTGCTGCATACTCTTTGATAGGGAGCAGGGGGCTGTGCTTGAACTTGGGATGTTTTCTTTTCTATAGGACCTAGGGGGTAGGGAAGAATGACGGAGAGTGCAGGAAAGTTATTTTTCTGACCATCTGTCATGAACTGGCACATTGTTTAAGAAAAAAAGGCCATGATAGACACTTTGCAGATGCGATGTGTGATATTGCAGTCTCGCTTTTCATATGTCACAAAAGGCCGGGAGGGTGCTTCAGGAGTTGTTGAACGGGTGAGGAGGCCAGGGTAGCCAAGAGGGGGGATTGGAGGAAGTTGGTCGAGAGCGGAGTGAAGGAAATCGAAGAAAAGCAAAAGAAGAAAAGAGAAGAGAAGACAGAGATCAGGTTTGTGTGGTGAGGGTGAAAATGAGGAAAAGGAAATCGTAGAGGATGATAACATCCTTGCTCCGATTTAATTTGCCGAAAATATGAACGAAGAGTTGGAGGCAGCACAACAGGAGCGGCAGCATGGATTAATTATATATAATTCCAACAAACAATCAAAAGATGCCTTCTTTCCCACGTGCTGAAGGAAGAAGAAGACTTTGAGGCCTGCTTGAAGGTTCCTATCAATCTTGATGAGGTAGGCAACATACTGTAAATAACATGTGAACTAGCATATGAATGAAAAATAAATTCAAATAAATTCCCCTCCAAAGAATTCAAGTAAAATTGCTTAAATCATGTAACCTGACAATCTAGCTGATGATGATGATGAGGTTGACTAAACCCGGCAGCCATCGTGTCTTAATGGCAGAGGGCAGTCTGGGCATATATGCATTGCTAGCCTAGGAGTGTAAAAGCTCGCTCAGAGATGCCATACTGAGTCAACCAAAAACTAGCAACCCCTTTAAGAGGAGCAAGAGATACCACTCACTTGCTACTCAGCCTCTTCCCGCCTAGGAGGTCTGACAAAATCAAGGAACTCGCATAGAAAAGGACTACCCTGAGCTTCAGACCCCCTTCTCCTTTCTAACCACGTGCAACGCTTCCCAAAGTGCCTCAAGTGGGAGAGGACTTCTAGGGGGGGGACCTGCTGGGCTACGTCTTACAAGCCCAACCGACTCCGCCAGATACCGCCCTCCCCAAGCGGCCGAAGGGGAAGACGCCCTGGAGCCCCAAAGAAGCCCTTAGATACCCGAAAGGAAAGCACTACAATGTAGAAGAAAAAAAAAAGAGATGCAACAGTAAACATTATAATGCAGCACACAAACCTCCCACTAGCCCTCTCCCCCCGAAGGACAAGCCACCTCAATCTGCAGATCTCCCCATTACCTCACGTTCCTTTTTTAGCATACGTGTTTTCCTTGGTTAAAAAACATCCAAAACCAGAAAACGAGAGACAAACACAAACTGTGAGAGCCCAACCTAGAACCAGCCCCCCTTTTTCAACTTATGTTAACCATGATCCTCCTTTTCTACTCAAAACAATTCCTTCCTCTTCTAACGATAGAGAGAGGGAGACTTTCTTAACTTGTTTTTCTTATCAGCCCCCCTCTTTCTCCTTTTCCAGCCCTCCATCTCCTTTCTTCTTTTTTTTCTTCTTGTCTATCCGTCCACTGTCTCCTCCCCCCTCTGTATGGTTTCTTTCTTTGACAAACAGTCCCGCCCTCAGTTCCATCTGCAGAGCATCGGCACCCCTCTTCCCCGTGAGAGGCCTCAAAGTATGAGGCGTGTGCATGTTTTGCCTCTTCCTAAACCCTACCGCCAATTGGGTTGATACCGAAGGGACACCACCCACAGATCGAACCAACATCACCAGACTGGGCTGATCCTGGTCTTGGAATCGAGGCTGCGGAAGTCTGAATGCTATGGGAGCAGATGGCAGCTCTAAACAGTAGCTGACCCTCGGAGGCGGTGCACGGCCCATCCACTCGGGAATTTTTGGTACCAAAACTTTAAGACCCCTGCCAAATTTTCCCTTTTTTGCCCCCCCCTTGCCAAACTTTCCTACAAAGGCTCAAATAAGGTAAAAAACACTGCTGAAATTAAAATATCTAACCCATCGAAGGCTGATTTTCTCTAGTCTTCAATACCAAATATTCCTGAGCTGAAAACCCCTTACCAATTTTTCCAGAGTGGATAGGCCGTGAGGCGGTGTTTCATCGTTTGCTGAAACGGGGATCGAGAAAGAAGCGTGGCCGGAAAGAAGGCCTGCCGAAGCAGCCAAGGCGGCCTGGGAGATGGAAGCTGTTTTGGTTGGGAACGCAGGTTGCTTTTGGTACTGGAGGGTGAGAAAGAGCAGAAGACAGGAGGGGTAACTTCTTTTGGGGCAAGGCAGACCGAGAAGCTTCGCGTCGCTCCTTTGCTGCAGCAAGCTGGGCTTTTGTCTTCACCAGTCTTACTGTGAAAGAAACAACGGTCACCTCGTTTGCAGTAATCTCTTGATGTAAACCCTGCGGCTAAAACAGAGAAGAAAAGTTCTGAGCGCGTCTCTTGTCAATGAACTCAAACACTGTGTAAGATGGGTAAAAGTACATGTTAACAATGTCATGCCTGGGCCAAAATTCTTCCCAGGTTCCTCAAGCACGAGTGAAAACGTCCATCTTCATCCAGAATTCGGAGCCAGGGTCATGGAAAAGAGCTTTATCTTCACTGAAACGCTCGGACTCGACGGACTGTGAGCGACCGGGGAGGAGATCAAAGCCTAAAAGGACTCTACGGTTCGTATTCTGTCGTCTCTTTATCTTTTCAAGAAGCTTATCGAATTGGCTCTCAAGAAAGGCCAGACAAATTGAATCATTCTGAGAAGTAAGTTAAGACGTGTGCGTCTGCTGCGTTGCCTGCAGATCGCTCACATCTTTGGAAAGAGAGTCAATTCCTTCATCAACATCTTCTCTTGCAGCAGCTTTGAAAGCTGCAACCCACTTTTGTGGGAGATTTTCAGGGAGTTCAGTCGACATTAAAAAGGAATTAGTTAGAGACGGCAAGTTGCCAAAATTTTTGAACGACCAGAACTCGGTCAAGAATGGTGAAGACGCCATGTACCTTTTTCGAAGCGGGAAGCACTGGCAGTTTTCGAAGACTGTTGTGAAGAGCTGTGCTGCTGAGGTGGTCTCAGATGTGGTCAGATATGGTCAAATGTGGTTAGTGTAATTATTCTAGAAATTATTACTTTCCTATGAATACTTCATCAGAAAAAATCAAGCATAACTTAATATTATCCCGGGACCGTAATTTAACTGCATCTATGTTTGTCGGCAGTAGCAATGGTTTTGAAGTTTGAAGTGTAAGGCAAGAAATTCATGTGTCGTGATGAGATGTGTCATTGCATATATGCGTACATGGTGTGGAGTAATGTGTATGAATATACGGCTAGTGCAAGGCAGACGTCAGATAACTGGCACGCAGGTTTAGGGCTCCGGCCTTGAACACAATGTAATCCTATAATCCTATAATCGACAAATTAAAAAAAAAAAAACGTTAACTTGAAAACAATTTGAATTAATAGGAAAGGATTTATGTTCCGGGCGTCGATCATCGTTAACCTGCGGTCCACTACTTAGAAAAGGCTCACAGAGCTAGCCTCATACCATTGGCGGCTGCGTTTGGCGCTTAAACTCAGGTTTATATATTATAAGTCATATAAACTTTAATAGCAATGACTAGAGCAACGACGGCTAAGCAGCTAGCTAACCATAATACATCCAGTAGGGGCTGAGTAGGGTCACTGGGGTGGATCGATTACTTAATTATTCTCTATTGCATTTTTGAGTGATCGGGACTAGGATCGGGATTCGGGCTAGCTAGGATTCGGGAGAATCAATTTAATGTCAAATTGAAATTTTGGAATTCTAATTAAATTCCTAAATAACATTAACAATTTTAAAATATTTTTTTTTATAATAAAAATTTAGTGCATTAATTTGTGTCCATAATTACAGTGTCGATCATAGTAGTACATATTATACAACATATCTAGTAGTACATTTATATATTTAAAACAAAAACATATAAAACATATTCAAATAGAAACCTACATAGAATCACTCTAAATTATATAGTTAGAAAGCCAGTAGAAACCACTTCTATAGCCTCGTCATGGTAACCTCCCTTCCTTTTCGCATTGCGGTATCAATGTTAGTCAGGGAGATACCGCAAAACAGATCGGGGCCTACCATTATTGCCCTCACCCTGTTGTCAATGACTGTCCCACCAACATTCACCTCCAGATTCAGACTGTCGGGAACTCAGGGTACATGCTGTGGGAGTTCTGGGACCGCACGCCTCTCACCATCTACCTGTCTCCCACCTGCTGCTGGGGGGCATCCGCATGGTCTTCCCCGACGGCCCTCCCTACCGCTCTCATATGTGGTGCGTGAGAACTGAATACATGATGCCAACCACCCTCTGTGAGCGCCATACCACCCATGGCTCCCCCACAATCCCCCCCCGTCTGACTCACCATTCCAGGAGCTGATGCCATCATGGTGACATCTGCCTCTGGAACGCTCTCAAGCTCTCTCTGTGCATTTTCGAACTCCCTCTCAAAGTTGGTCAGAAAATCAGATCCCCTCCTGCGGGAAGACCCGCCGGCAGGGACAACAGACGCCAATTCGGCTGCGAATGCACTCTGCAGTTCAAAGAGCCGAGACCTGTACTTGAATCCATGCGACAGCAGCTCTCTCATCACAAGAGTGTCCGCGCGGGGAAGAAAACGACTGAACACACGCACTGACCCCCCCCCCTCTGAGTACGCGTGCTGTCTTACAGAAGCAAAGACTGCACCCTTTAGAGGGCACGCACACCGAAGCCTCCTATGAGACCGACCGAAGCCGTTTTACAGCACGCACAGTCACACATTGAAGCCTCCTACGAGACCGACTGAAGCCGTTTCGCAGCATGCACAGTCGCACACTGAAGCCTCCTACGAGACCGACTGAAGCCGTTTCGCAGCACGTACAGTCGCACACTGAAGCCTCCTACGAGATCGACTGAAGCCGTTTCGCAGCACGCACAGTCGTATACTGAAGCCTCCTACGAGACCGACTGAAGCCGTTTCGCAGCACGCACAGTCGCACACTGAAGCCTCTTATGAGACTGACCAAAGACGTTTCGCAGCTCGCATGGGAACCCGGATTTCCTCTTTCCTTTTTGCGCCCCGCTGAATGCCCCTGCATGCTTTGTTTTTGCCTCGCCTTCTTCGATTCCCTCTTTTTTGTCTCTCCGGCATTGGATTGTGCGATTCATCATCGTAGTCTGAGGTGCCTGTTGAATTTCTTCTGATTGAAAGAGAAAGGGAAGATGAAAGCGGTCTGGCACTCTCTCTGTTCAATCCCTCAAGACCATTTAGAAGGGCAGAAAGGAAGGACGGGCGGCTTCTGTCTCTGTCTCTGTCTGTGCGGTTCTCCTCTGAGTCAAGAGAGGAAAACAAAGTTCGTGTTTCTGGATTCTGCACCTTTTGCTCCTGTGCACCTTCTTTCTCGTCGCTTGCCGGGCCCGGGGCTTGCCAAACAAGTCAGAAAGAAAAGACAGCGGCGCGGTGGTGTTGCTTTCTGATGCGGGGGGGCGAAGCATTAGTATGTTTGGGGAAGGCTGCATTGACACCCACAATTTGGGGGGCCTCAGTCTGCTTCATGTCTTCCTCGAAAGCTAGGGGGGCAACCACGGGCTCGTTTCTGCAAGGGATCATTTTCGTCCTTTTTCTTTACCCACTGGGAGGCATCGTCAACTTTCCCCTGCACCCCCCCCAAACCCCCCCCCCCCAATCTTCTCTCTTCTCTCTCTTCAGTCTGTCTTTTCCACCTGGATTGCCCTCTCCCTGCTCTCCACCTCCTCCTTTCCCGAGTCCTTCCTTCGATTGCCCCCCTCCACTGCTGCTGTTGTTGCCACCTCCTTCAGATCCCCCCCCTTCCCCTTGCGATGACTTCATGCAGGGTGGCAGTCGTCTGTTGAGTTGTCATGCGCCTCGTGGCCATGCCAACGACCTGCTGTGCATTCTTCTCCTTCTCTTTCTCCTCCTCCTTCTGTGTGACAGTCTCTTTCATGTGGCACTCACTCCTGGTGGCGCCCCATTGCAACCTCTGACGGTAGCGTTTGACTGCACCATAAGGAGCGGTGTTGTTCGATGGGCGGGCGGGGGGCTGTTCATTAGGGGGCGGGTTGTTGACGCTGTAGATCTCTGCAAAAGAACTCTCTCTCTCTCTCTCTCTCTCTCTCTCTATCTATCTATCTGTCGAATGCGGATGCTTGACGACCTCTGCAGAAGGACTGAGGGGAGGCTTTGAAGTGATTTCTGTTGAGGGGAAGGGGAAGGGGAAAGGAAACGAGAATTATGGATTTGTAGAGGGAGCCTGAAGGGCAGGAGGGGGATTCGATACCATCAGACGTCCAAGGCCTCCAAGGGGACTGTCGGAATGGGAGGGCTTCGACTGATCTCTCCTGGCTCCTCCAACATTTGATTTGGGGCCAGCTTTGGGTTCGGCTTCGGTTCTCTCTTTGGGAGTCTTGTTTGTCACTGGGAGGGGGACCGGAGAGGCGCCTGCGAGGAGAGGTGGCTTGGTTGCTATGCGGACAGAGGTGAGCGGGTGGCTAGCAGACGAGGCACAGCTCGGTGACTTCTCATCTGAAGGACCGAAGGCACCTGACAAGTGCGCAAATGCGAAGGAAGTCGGCTTCTTCCTTGAGCTTATCAATGAGGTCGGGCCCTGACTTTGGCTTTTTTTCTCACCGGCCCGGGGTTTTGGAAGTGAGGGACCGTCTGCTTCGCGTTGGGGGTTTGTTGTCAGAAAGATGTGAAGGAGGGATGCAGCATCTCCGTTGGGAGAATCATTCACCCTGGCCGGGCCCTTCCCTTGTGAAGTCCGACACCCTCCGTCTCTGTCTCTGTCTGTGTGGAAAGGATGAGTACTCTCTTTAGCTGTTTCTTTCCGTATTCTCTCTCTTCTCATATGTCAAGTGGTGTGCTCACCGGCTTTAACTGCCTCAATTCAATTCAATTCAAAAATGTGCTCTCCGACTTCTTCTCCCTCCCAAGAGAAGTCAGTCACAAAGAAACGAGAACCGACCCACGGCACCGTCGAACCACAGGTGGTGTTCCTGGGCTCGCCAGTGCCCCCCCTCCCACCCCTTACATTGTTGTTTGTCTCTAAAAGTTCCACAAACCTCCCTTCTCCCAAACGACACATCCACCACATTCTATTATTGTACCTCCCACCACAATACGACGACGACCGAAACCACAACCACTGCTCGAACTGGTCTTATGACTTACTCCATCTGACAGTAATGTCAGGGCACATAAAGACGGGGGGAGCCTGACCCTCCATGACTAGGCGATAAGCCACAGGGGAGGGAAGAATTAATTTACCTGGCAATCGATTCCAGCAAGTCATTTAAACGGGCAGAGTTGTGCATGGATACATTCATGGGACGGTCAGACAGATAAGCAGACTGAAAGATAGATTGAGAAAAAGGGCCCTGCGAAAATGATTGCCTAAGACCTAACCATCCGAACCCACCCACCCACCCGCCTGCCCACAACAGCACGGCGCTTCTGCCGTCTCTCTATTCCTTTTTTTACTTTATTTGTGCAAATCTCTTTCAAAACGAAGAACGGAAAATCGATGACAAAATAAAAGAAAAAGAAAGAACCGTGACTGCTGTGCAATGAGGGGAAATGTGAGACTGAGAGGACAGACTAAAGGCCGTGCATCCGACCTTGCTCCGTCTCTATGCGAACCAACCACCCACCCTTTTCAACTGGCAATAGAAGGAGTACCAAGAGACTGACAGCAGAGCTGCAAGACACCGATCGTGCTGTGCATGTGTGAGCAGTCCAAGATTCCTTTCCCCGTCGGTCGCCCGATTGAATCGTGGGGGTCATTTAAAAGGAAGGTCCATGAGGGCACTCACCATACAATACAACGCATGCACCCAGTAAAATACGAAAGACCAAAATACAACACATTAAAGAGAAGCGAAGAGAAGAAAGGAAAAGAAAAGAGCCGCCCTGACAGAGGTACCTGACAGGAGCTCTGCAGGAATTAACGACTCTGTACGCATGCACAAGAAATATGCACCGTGGCACCATCGACCACACGCGCCTTCATTCATTCATTCATTCATTCATTCTTTTGCTCAGACAGACAGACAGACAGACAGACAGACAGACAGACCAGATATAGAACAGACAGGCAGGTAGAGGGGAGACGCGTTCCCCCTCCTCCCTCCCTGACTCTCCCCTCATTGCATTTTTCCTTCAATATAAGAGAGGATGAGAGACGAAAAGGTGAATTAAAGAGCAAAAAAGCTGTGAGTGTGAATTCAGAGATACTGTAGTGATGCTGTGTGCCCTCTGCAACCTCCCCACCCTGCTGCGGGAGAGGTTCGGCGAATTCCTCTTCCTTCCGTCAGTCGTCTTCCTTCCTTCCTTCCTTCATTCCTTCCTTCCTTCCTTCCTCCATTCATTCATTGTTCATTCATTCATTTATTTAGACGCAAACAGGAAACGAAGGAACTTCGAAGGAAAGGGGAAAGGATGGAAGAAGAAGCACCCCCGGAAGTCTAAATGCTGCGGAAGCTAGGATGGAATTAAGGGAAGGGAGGGAGAGAAAGGGAAAAACAAATCCGCGAATTGAAGCCCGGAATATCAGTTAAGAAGGAGCCACAGCAGCAATAAATAAAGCACAACAGACACAGTGAAGTGGAAGAGAGCAAAATACAACAGAAAAGAAGATGAGAGAAGTCGCCAGATTCATTCATTGGCAACTTGACCAACCCAGACTTCCGTATAATGTCTCTTCTCCATCTTCTTGTCTTTCAGAAAATGCTGATTGACGCACGCATGAAATTCCTTCCCCTCCCCTACCCCAACCTCACAGACGGATGTCTCAACAATGCACTGGTCAGTCAGACACGTAAGCAGACCTATAGACAGACTCACTCGCAGAGTCAAAGCCGTGCGAAAATTATCGCATCCGAGCTTGCTCTCTCCCTATGCGAACCCACCTACCCGCCCGCCCTTGTCAGCTGGCAATGGAAGGAGTACCAAGAGACTGACAGGAGAGCCGCAAGACTCCATCGATAACGACACACCGATCATCGATCACGACCAATTAAGAGAAGGGAGGGAGGGAGAGAAAGGGAAAAATAAATAAATCGATATTAATAACCACACCCCCACCGTACAGCCCCAACAGCTCATCTACCGACCTAGCTTACCGACCGATTTCTTTCACCGCCGGTCGCCCCCCTTTAAGTGAATGTAGTCATGTCATATTTCGATCACTCTGTACAGAGGGTCATTGTTTTCTGCCTGCCTTCCTTCTTCCCTGCCTTCCTTCCGTCCCCCCTTCCTTGCTTCCTTTCTTTTTTCCTTCCTTCCCTCCCGAGGACCTAGTCAGACGGACAGAAACATAGAAAAGAGAGGAGAAGGACAGAGATTCTTGAAGTCTCCTCAGACACCTCTTTCTCCTTCCCGACCCACTAGCTTCTCCCATTCTCCAGGCCCTCAGAAATCTTCATCAAAATCCTCAGGGAAGTATGTAGGCCCGAATCTCTTCTCTTCCTCGTCTTCCTCCGATTCTGAAGCAGAGTAACTGTCACACAGTGACTCGTACTCGAACTCTTCTCCCCCCCCCTCTGCAGCCTCATGATCATGATCCCCCCCCACCCACCCACACCAGCAGGAGGCCCTCTCAGACTGGGGAAGGCCCCCCAGGTGGAAGCGACTGAGCGCTTCCCTGTCTTCTTCCTCGTCCGCTTCCCTCACACCCCACCCCTCAGGCATCGGAATTTTCTCCCTTCCCGCGAAGGGGTCAGACTCTCTGGGTGTCCTTGCGTGCATGGGCCGGGGCCGGGGGGCAGCAGGGAGACTCACTGCGATGCGGGGAGACGGTGGAGGCTCCAGGACTGAGAGGAATAGAGACGGCCGTTTCAAGAAGTCCAAGAGGAGAGCGCGATGACGGGCAGTCTCGGCCTCCTCTTCCCGCCTCGCCTGTCTCATTCTCTCCAACAAATCGGCCACCAATCTCTGCCCCTCCCTCTCCTCCTCTCTCTGCCTCTCCCTTGCCTCTCTCTCGTCCCTCAGTCCCACTCTTTCTGCAACTTCCCGCCTCGCCTCTAACATGCCCAGGGGGAGAGGGAGCAGAGACGGCACTCGACGCAGCGACGGGGGAGACGGACGGAACCGTTACGAGGGAGACGAAGGGCCTCTGTCACAGGGGCACCTGGTCCAAGAGAGAGCCGCCGGGCCTCCTCTCTGTCTCCACATCGGGACACAGACGCGGACACACTTTCCGAGGGGGCCGGCGGGGGGGCTGCACGGGGAATCTCTGTCAAGGGATGTATGCCGGAGTGCAGGTCTAGAGGTGCACTGGGATGTCTGGAGGAAGTCCCGGAATTTCTACCCTGACGACAATGTCATCTGAAGGGGGGATCGCCGGAGGGGTGCTGCTCTTCTTTCTCTTCTACTTCTTGTTTTTTAGGGGGACACCCCTGATGTCTGCCTCTGCCCTCAACCCTGCACTCCACCGCCCCGTTGCTGCACCCTCGAGACATCTGTACAATCCCCTCGCTTCCACCGACGCACTGCTGGTCACGCACGTGTGCAGCGCCGCTGCGACCCCCACACTCCCCAACCCGACCATTGCTTGAGTGAACCCCCGAGGGGGGGCGGCAGAGGCAGTCAGACAGACAACCAGCCAGACAGCAGCAGTAGATATCATAGACACACCCGCATGCTTTCCTGAACCTCCCCAGCCGACTGTCTTGCACACTGCCCTGCAGATCTCTGAGCACACTGACCACTGAAAGAAAACGACCGGGTCATATCCAAGCAAGAGAAGGGCGAGATACGAAGTTGCAACTGCATGAATAATCAAGACAGTCAGCATAGTCAAGAACAGACAGAGCACTGTCGTCGGGTCCCCTCCGCTTTTCTGTATTAGCCGGCGTTGGAAAAAGGTGAGGCTAACCTTTCGATCTACTGTGCTAGTTTTTTTTTCTTCTTCTCCTTTGAGCTTTGCCGGCAGTGTGTGCACGGTAGGAGAGGTAGAGGGAGAGGGAGCAGAGGTGAGAAGTGCCTTGATGGGTCTCTCCTCTTCCGGACGGGCAGGGATTTCTGCTGATACCGAGGCAGAGAGCGGGAGTGGAGACATGATGTTTCACTGTCGCGATTCCGAAAAGAACTCTTGGAGGAGCGGGGATGCACCACAGTGAAAGGGAGAACTCAAATAGTTATCAGGCGGGGCTACCCTCCCCCCAGTGTGTGTGAGAGAGAGAGAGAGAGAGAGAGAGAGAGAGAAGGCCGCAGAGAACAAAGGAATGAAGGAAGAGAGAGAGAGAGAGAGAGAGAGAGAGAGAGACAAAGAGATAAAGAGACAGAGAGAGGGGGAGAGAGAGAGAGAGAGAGAGAGTAACGGAACCAAGAAGGAAGAAAGAAAAAAAGAAAGAAAGAAAGAAAGAAGAGATAGACAGACCTTCTAGAATGACCGTGTAGAGGTTCGGGATCTGTTGTCCGTGCCCCCCGCTCGTCTCTTCGCTTTGATCATATCCCCAAGTGGCCTCTGCTCTGTTGTCCCACCGCTGGCAGAAAGCGCTACCTTTATCTATGTGCATTCCAATCGGTCGGCTGTAAAGGCAGAGCCCTTGTTTGCCTCGGATGACGGACAGTTGGGGGATTTGGTGGCTGGAGAAAAGCAACACGTTGCACTTGAGTCGAGTTGGGGAGAAGGGGTCTTCTGGCCCCTCTCGGGTCGCAAAAATGAAGAAGTGCCTGCAGCCTCTCGACGTCTCAGGATCCTTGTAGAGATCCACGTGAGTTGGAGCACTGCGGCCCTCGCTGTCGAAAAGAACGGAACGATCTGGCGGAAGTGTTGGTTCAGTGATCACCGTTGCATTGACTGTTGTCTGGTTTCCTGTCAGAAGACTTGCGGGCCAAAGATTGCCCAGGACGACTGGAACAAAGACAAAAAGCGAGAAATACGTCATGTTCAGAAACAAGTAGTCCGACTCCCTCTCCAAGTCCGATGACCTTGAGGGTGAAAGACACGCACACGAAACAAATGAGTGTTGTTTGTACCTTAATTGCCCTCAGAACCGAATAGGTAAAAGGGCAAACTTTCTGAATCGTCTGTAAAATAAATGCAGATGCTCTTTGGGGGATAGTCGAGCAGTTACAGCAGTAGTACAACTGTCAGACCACAACGGGTCGATCAACAAAGACACAAGCCAAACTAGAAGCCAAAACGTGTCAGACTGACAGAACTTATAACCCAAGCTTGTCAGAAGATACTTGTTATTATATACTTGTCAGATTGTTTCCCATAAGTGCCCCCCGCTTCGCTCAAATTCCGGGGCCATGCATACTATGGATTCAAAAACCAAAAGACCTCATGATGACCTGATGCAGAACTCAGTCTGCATGCATCTGAACATGCAGAGAGGGAGCTTCGAGTATATATATATGCTTCGACTCGAGCGCTAGCACGACCTTCGATCCTGGGATTCTCATAGAGTTTGACAGTAGACTTGGGACA
This sequence comes from Chromera velia, assembly GCA_018398765.1. NCBI lineage: Eukaryota > Chromeraceae > Chromera > Chromera velia. The sequence continues at coordinate 85,443 of JAHBMJ010002031.1, read as the reverse complement.
CGTACGATTGCCACGCAAAGGGTTTGCTCGATCGGACAGGGAGAGACGCCATAGATAGATCTGATTGAGGCGTGATCTGGTGCCGTCTCTCATTCAGTGTCTATCCAGTGCGCGGTGCCAATACATCGAGTGCACAGTCTGAGGCTAGACGCACCAACAGACAGAGTAGAGTAGAACACAAGTTGAAACCTCAGGGAGGAAGGAGGGCAGCTCCGAATGGACTCGTTGTGTGTGTCCCTTTGTCGCGCCTTCCTGCTTTTTGTCTGCCTCTTCACGACAGCAGCGGAGTCCTTCGTTCTCTCCGGACCTACAGAGAGACTCTCTCAGGTGGGTGGTGGGTTCGTGCTATCCGCCCTGCCTGCCTGCCTGCGTGAATCAGCAGCACGGGGGGGGATGCATCCCTTTGTCCCGCTTCCCTTCAGCTCTTTGGTCTGTCTGTCCGGTCTAGAATTAAATTCACGTGGCAATTAAGTCGTTCGATCCTGTAGGTAACTACAGGCTCAGCTACTGGCATCTCTCTCTGCATGTTTCTCTGCTGTCGATATCTGGCAAGGCACCCCTGCGATTGATTTTTATACTTAAATTCCCCCCTTCCCCAGTTTATCTGAGGATTCAATAGCGGTCTTTCCGTTTTG
>JAHBMJ010002031.1:72308-77308 GCA_018398765.1 Chromera velia | reverse complement strand
TAAATTGCCAGAGGGACGACAAAGAATGCAGAAAGCGCGATCGAAGCAGACGTGGGTTTACACACGTCAAACATTTGTTTCTTTCTGTCTCGCCCCCTCTTCATGTCTGCAGCTTGGTGCACTGCACAAGCGGTGTCCTCTTTGTTTTCTGTTCGTCGTCTGCTGAAGTCTCTGTTGACGTCGTGCATCTTGGACGAGTTTGGGGGCGCACACGCGGCCTCAGAGGGGGCGAACTCGGGGGCCTGGACACAACTGCTGGACGCAGAACTCTCCCTGCAGGGTGGGTTCGTGAGTGAGGCAGTGAGTGAGTCAGTGAGTGAGTGAGTGAGTGAGGGAGTGAGTGAGTGCATTAACGAGAGGGGGAAGTGTTCCTGAGACAAAGCGGGGAGATGCGCTGTCTGTTTTCATTTATTCTTTATTCTCCTTTCGCTTTCGCAGTATTTCTTGCTCTACCCTCTCATTCCGTGCAGTAAGAGCATCCCTTTTTTTCTTCTTTCCTGTTGAATCAATCAATTCCGATGGGAGTGACTTCGAATAACAATTAAAGGGAAGGGTGTGGCGTAGAATTCCCCAAGGCCTGTTCATTTCCCCCACTGCTCCCTCTGACTCTGTGTGAGGATATGTGTGTGAGGGTGTGTGTGTGTGTGTGTGTGTGTGTGTGTGTGTGTGTTTCTGAGAGAGGAGGGATGGGTGGGCGTGAGTGGGTGGGAGGCAGATCTGAGGTGGGTTCTTTCAAAGGGAGACGGAAGCCATTTTGGAAGAGATGGTTCTCTTTTTGTGGTCTGTCTCTGTAGCATCGTTCTTCCTTCTGCATGGTCGCATTTTCTTTCTTTGAAGCACGTCTGTCTATCTGCCTGTGTGTGTAAGTCAGTCTCTCTCTCTCTCCGTGTCTGTCAGTCTTGCTGTATGCATGCATGCAAGTCTCCCTCCCTCCCATTGTCTCTTTGTATGTCTACCTACCTGAATGCTTGCAGGTTCCCAGACTTCCTTGAAGGGTGTCCTCCAGCCCCGTCTGTTGACTCCCATGATGCGGAAGATGCTCTCTGCCTCCGCCTCCCTCCTGCCCAGAGAGAAGCTGAAGGACTACGACCCCATCTGCGCAGCTCTCCAGAGTCCTGAGCTTGCGGCCTCCCAATTCGCTTCCTCGAACCACCCCCCCGTGTACTCGCTTATCCTCTTCGGTCCGCCGGGCACTGCCAAGACCACCATCTGCACCTCCATCGCCAAGTACCTAGGCTGGCATTTTGTCACTATCGACACCGCGCAGTTCCTGGCAGACGGGTTGGGAAACGTTGCCAATCGAATGCGATACATCTTTGACAGGTTGAAGGTCAGCCAGCCAGCCAATCAAAGAGTTCGTTCGCAAATCTCTCAATCAGACACACGAATTTCGCTTTTTTTCACGTAATTGTGCAGTCATCACGGATGACCTATATGTGTGCTTTCGAAAGTTCGTGAGAGAGAAATTTTCTGTCGCGTGGACCCATTTTTTTCATTTTTGACGGAAGGAAGGAAGGAAGGAAGGAAGGAAAGAAAGAAAGAAAGAAAGAAGCAAACAGAGAAACTGCACGCGCTGTTTGCCCGTTCCCTTTCTACTGCATGGTCACAGTCCCGTGTCCTCGCTGATTTCATTCCTTCCTGGTTGATCGAGACGCTGGGTGACCAAAGATGAAAGAAGGAAGGAAGCAAGTGGATGAATGAATGTTCCAGATCGAGGCCGAAACGGACCCTGGAGGAGTCTACAGAAGAGAAGAGAGGAGAGGAGAGCAGAAATGCACGGTCGAGTAGAAGCGAAGCAAGGACATACCAACTGCTTGTTTCTGCTCCGCCTCCTAGCTCTCCATGCTGTTTCCTGTGAGTTTTTTGTGCTTCTAAATGGTATTCCTACGGGTTCTCGCTGCCACTCTCTCTGACTTTTTCTCTGCTCCTCTGCTGCCTTGCCTGCTTTCGTGCCTGCCTGCCTGCCTTCCTGCCTTGCCTGCCTGCCTGTCTGCCTGCAGTGTTTGGAAAAGACGATCATTCTGTTCGATGAGATTGAAGAGTTCTGCCAGGACAGAGAGAACGAACGACTCGGAATGGAGTCGAGGATGCTGACCACAGCCATGCTGACTCAGTTGAACGACCTGCGACGAAAACAGAAAGCCATCTTCATCGTGGCAACCAACCGATTGCGGACTTTCGATGCCGCAGTCACGCGGCCTGGTCGTTTTGACATGATTCTGTTTGTGGGTACTCCTAACTTGTCTGCTCGTGTGTCCAGACTGAAGGGGCTGCTTTCAAACACCGGCATGTCCGAGGAGAAGAAATCGGAGGCCTGCGCTCTGGTGAGTGGTTTCATGGAAGCGAATTGGAAGGAGACGGCGGAAGGGAAGGGGGGATTGCGGTTTTTGAACTTTGCCGAAAGTGACGTTCTCTTGAAGGGTGCCGTCTCTGAGGCAGTGGATGGTCGACTGACCGAGGCGTCTCTCCAGACTTCCTTCGAGGCTCTGAGGGAGACGGCAACAATCCAGGGGGCAGTGAAAGAGGAGTATGTGTCTTCAGAGAGAATGTCGAGGGTGTAGGCGGCCACCGTGAAAATTGTAATTCATTTGGGGGGAAGGGTGCATTGGCCTCGCTAGGGCCTTCCCCGGATAGGTTCATTCAACCACCCAGCTCTACCAGGCAGGCAGGCAGGCCGGAAGGTGGGCATCTTCTGCATTATGTTCTTCTCCTTCTTCTTCTCTGTCGATGCGTCTGTCTGCCCGACCCTGTCAATGTGTGTATCAGTCTGTTGCGTGTCCTCAGGAAAGAGTACAGAAAGAAGAAAGGAACAAGCCACGCAAAACGCATGTCGTTATGTTTGATTGGCCAGGAAGACTTTTTTTATCTCGTTTTTCTTTGGTGGTCCCAGTCTGCGAATTTGGATCCTTCATTTTCAACCGGCTAACTCATTGGCCTGCATGTGTGTCGATATACGGGCAGAAGATGGGGAAAAAAGGGGAGGGGCTCAAACGAAAGAAAATGCGGGCCTACCTACGGCCTCCTTTGTCCCTTTTGTCTGTTCAGCAAAGCGAAAAAGAAACTCAACCATTCGTTTCTTCTCTTTCAACTATGAGACTCCGTCTCTTTCTTTCGACTTCCGTTCTAGGAGGGCATTTGGTTCATTCGCCCTCTTCTCTTCGCTTCTCTGGTTTCCGTCTGCCTTGGCAAAAGGGCACGTGGGCTTAATTCTTTTTCTTTTCTCCTCTTCTTTGCTTCCTCTGTCCCATTTGCAAGGGAACGAGGAGAGGGTTTGTCTTCGACCAATGAGTTCGGTTGTTTTCTGCTCGATCTGCAAATCTGAATCCATTCGAATTACAATTCCGCGAGTTCGTGCAGTTGGCTGAAAACAGTGGCGTTTCCTTCCAATGATCCATAAAGTCATCCGGCTCCTCTCTCCTCTCACCCCCGCAGTTAACTGTAGTAGTAGTAAATGGATGGTGTCGGTATGGAACGCATCCGCCACCTGACCAACGGAGTTTTTCTCCTTTTCAGTGTCGTTTGTTTTATTTTGGTGACTCGTGCTCATCGTCCTCTGCTCGGCGTGCTTGGCACGCAAAATTTTTTAATGAATCGTTTCAATGCCGTACGTCACACGCGGTATCTTTGTGTATTCCAGTTCGGCGTCAAGTCCCAGCTAGAGTTCCAGCGGTGGATAAACACAAAACTCTCCTATCTGAGAATGATCAGAGAATCCGAGATTGTATATTCAAATTAAGTTCATCATGACTACCCTATAAAAATATTATGAAATATTGTTAAATATTGTTAAATATTATTGATGATCGACTCACTAATTAGTCACAAAAAAAATTATTTTTGTGACATATTTATATTTTTATATATATACATTGAATATGACAAAACTAAAATTATCACACAAGTCTATGAACTATGAGGAGTCTAACGCTTTACTAGTTTTCAGCCTCTAAACTATTATATTTCTCGAGAAAAAAAATGGTAAAATTTTTTTAGTAATCACTCACAAGTTACTCATATTTTATTTTTTTAGTGATTTTTCTCATTAATTTTACCCATATTTACTCATATTTTCTTAAAGTCAGAATATTTAAAGATTTAAAAGTTTTAAACACTTTAGAACGTTCTTGTAATGTTCTTTGAGTTTTAATTATGATGCTCTACTAAGCCATTCTTCTGGAAGTGAAATAGTTGGTCAGTTATGAATTATTAAGGTAGTTATAGAATCTTGAACTTGCCAAATTATCATTTTTTTAATACTTTGTTATAACAACTGCTACAATATATCAGTTTGTCTGACGCCAAACTATACGCCGATATAGGCCGATGGCGATGGTGCATGATGAGCTCTCCATGTCTTCCTACGACCTTGCCTTTTCCGTTAGGAGCGGCTGATTGTCACTCCCTCTATGCGAGTGCTACCGCTGCCGCTGCATGCCCCTCCCTCAATGCTCACTCTTCGTACCTCTCCCCTGGTGTTCCGCAGGCACCCGTTGGCTGCTCTGTGGTGCGCTGCTTGCATTCTTACCTTCATGTATGCGCACACCTCAGTAATACCTGCCCGTATGTCCTATCCGACTTCAGACTCACAAGATGCACTACTTTCTTTAAGAACATCTCGGCGTCCTTTTCGAGGGCATTCTACACTGCTGACGAGGGGTATGAAATCGTACCCCTTTTTTTAATGATCTAGAGATATTTAGAGCAGGTTTGGAGCTGAAACATAGTGTGGTTAAGATTTTAATAGATGAATAACGTTGATGGCAACATAGATTAGCTATAGGAGAATCAAAAAACCTTTTTTTGGTTAGATCTATATAGCATAATATTTCTGGTTACGTAACTAGACGTATCACAGCAAAAAAAAAAAGTAAACCAGAATTGGCTTTAATTTAAATTTATTATTTTTTTTTTCTTGCAACAGTTGTGCAACACCAAAACAACAGTTAAACAACACTTGAACAAGAGTTGTTTGTCACCGAACATCGGCGGGCAAAAAAAAA
>JAHBMJ010002031.1:64808-67308 GCA_018398765.1 Chromera velia | reverse complement strand
TAAGCCGTTCCCAGTCCTCAGCCTGACCTTGGGTGAGGGCTGCGAGCTAGGTTTTCACCGGCTCTAACTGGTTGGTAAATGATCTGTTGAGGTCTTCTGACTGAACCTTCAATTTCATATCCAGAAGGGCGCTCAGCTGATTTACCGTTGCCGACTCCAGGGGACTGGAGACCGGCTTTGGAAAAGAAAAATCAGAGGAGCTTTTACCAGCCATCTGCCGGCAAGCGCCCACAAGACAGAAGCAACAGCCCTTGTAGAAGGATACAGGAGACGGCTTTTGGCAACGTATTTCCAAACTCTGCAGTCTCTTCACCTTTTTTCCTCGGAAAGGTTTCGTTTTGATTTGCTCTGAGAATGTAGCTCAAGTAGACAGCAGAAGACAGGCAGACAGATGTATAATAATTTAAGAAAAAGTTAGGCTTAATTTTGCTATAGTCCTCAAAGCCTTGCTAGTGGCTTGGGATTTGGCGTCGCTAAATCTAGGATTTAACCCCCAATCATCATCATCATCAGTACAAAGTGTTTTTAATTTTTTTACCATCTGAGAGCCCCTTACATAGGCGAAATAGGGTCCATTATCACATAGGTCACTGCCGGGATGCGGTACCTCTCTCTTTCAAACGACAAATCAACGAAGAAAACCATCTTCAGCAGGCCAGAACGAGACAGTCTGCGAAGATTCAAACCTTCGGGGCCATTCTTAATTGCATTCAGAATGCGAACAACGATGTCCAGATGACGTTTTGTAGGTATGTGTGTGTATTTGGATAGGACATCATACCAGACACGCCGGAATGGAGACAGCCTCCCTCCCCACCCCAGGCATCCAACTACCGTCATATACACTTCCTTGAGAGACATGTCAGGCACTTCGTCTTCCTTCAACTCAAGATCTTTTTCTGTGCATGAAGAAGTTGCTCCCACCCCCTTTTGTGAAATCTTGAATTCACGAAACAACTTCTTAGTGTCCACCCCCTGAAGATAGGAAGTCATGGACACCTTACATTCACGTTCATTCCCTTGAAAATCCATGCCTGAATACTTGAAATGATATAAACGCATGTCAAGCTTTCTGAATCAACCTAAACCCAATCATGCCAAACACATCATCGATCCAATTTACGAGCAAATTCTTCTTTTCATCAAGTGTAATGCCCAATTCCACTCTTATGAACCCCGCCTTCCCAGCTGCCTTGACCCACTTGTCATCAAACAGCTTGGAGGACACGGGCATTCCGTAGAGCCCCCGCTTCACCTCACGGATCTGTCCAGGTCTCAGGCTTTTTGCATACCTCTTAATTCTCTCCCACTTCTCAAGCTTCATCTCGGGATAGGGACAGACGTTTGAAATGAGGGGCATCCATTCTGGCATGCAGGCGTACATCCTCTCTGCATTGTTGTCGTCTGACTGCAGAAAAGCACCCTTCACATCACCGACAAAGAACTGCAGTGAGTGAGCCAGAGCCCAAATGACGTAAAGAAAAATCAGAGCAGGGAGAGGGGTACGTGTGAAAGTATCAATTTTTCTTTTGTCTCTGAACTCCTTGGCAAAGCATCACACCTTAGCCACCCTCTTCTTCGACTTGAGAAGAGAGTATCTGTAAGACACGTCCCCGTTCGGCCCCACTGGAGGCTTTGTTTCCTTTTTCCCCTTTCCTTTCTCCTCTTCCTTTTCCTTCTATGTCAATTATTATCTCCATCCCAGATCTATCACTGTCTTTACTTTCCCTCGGGAAACTTCACCACCAAACACCTCCTGCCTACAGATGTTCTGTAACCACTCATCCCTCATTGTCTCATCAAACTCCCCCGCTTTCACTTCCTCTTCTTTTACAAGGATCTGTGTGGACCTCTTCCTGAAGTCAAAGGCTGCTAACGCTGCCTCTTTACCTGAGACGACGGACTTTCTTTCAATCCCCCCCCCCCCCTCCCCCGCATCAGAGTTACGTAAGAGGTCGGAGCCAAAAAAAGAATCATCTGGGAATTCTATCTGGATGGGGTTCCTCAGGAGGAGGAACGGCTGCTGCTTCTGCTGGCTGCAAGCCTGCTGCTTCACCTCCTTGTACTGGGGCGAAAGGAGCAACATCGATCGGAGGGAGACCTCCTGTGATCTGAGCTTCGATCTGAGGGGGCAAACGGCCGTCAACAAAATCGAAGTACTTCAGTACTTGCTGCTTGCTGATGGGTTTGAGTACAATGCCTTCAGGCCTCTACTTCCCACTCCTATCTCCCTCTGGCTGCAGCCATGCTGCTGGGATGGACTTCCGATGAGACTTTCCTATCTGCATCATTACCAAACGACGCCCGTTAATTTGTTTCTACGGAGAGGCCGGTGTACTTGTGCTGGCTCTTGTACTGAGACTCAGCCTGAGAGCCGTTCTATGGTTACACAATCACCCCATGGTCCTCTCTACCACCTCCTGCTCCTTCAGCTTCATCTTCAGCTCCAACTTCAGCCCCATCTTCAGCTCTAACTCCTGCCCCCCCCCCCCCCCCCCCC
>JAHBMJ010002031.1:15424-56322 GCA_018398765.1 Chromera velia | reverse complement strand
AGAGAGAGAGAGAGAGAGAGAGAGAGAGAGAGAGAGAGAGAGAGAGAAATACATACGTACACACACAAGTGCACACATGCAGTTGAGCAAGAGAGAGACAGAAAGATGAAGGGGCCAAAGGAGAGAATGGCCGTTACCCAACCAGAGCTAGCCTGTCCTCTCCCCCCCATTCCCCCACTCTGTCTGTCTCTCCCAAAGACCGGGAAGAAACTTTACGAACAAAAGCAAACACGCACACCGACAACACACACACAGACAATATGCTTCCTTCGTTCTCCCGCCCCACCGGTGTACCCTCATCCCCCCCCCTTCTCACACCTCCTCTCTACTTCAGCCTCCTCATGCATCCCAGTCCCAAGGGAGAAGGGATTTTCCCAATTCTTTCCGCACTAGCTTGCAAAAGATTGATGACTGGTGCCACACACCTTAAAATCCCTTTCTTCCTCAAGACGCGGGAGGGGGGGTTACTCAATGGCGTCTTCTTCTTCTTCTTCTTGAGAGAGGGGGAGAGAGAGAGAGGTCTACACTCCTGGGTGAATGCTACTGAATGTGAAGGAACCTACCTGAGGTGTACGTGCGGGATCGGCCCATGTCGTTCACTGTGTCGCTCTGTGGATTCACTGCACACACAATCAACCGAAAAGAGATCAAAGGGTGGAAGGGAAGGGCAGACTCTGTGTGAGGAGGGCAGATGGTTTTTTTTTTTTTCATTTTCCCACAGAGAAAGAAGGACATGTACACCATATGCTTCCGTCTTTTCCTTCCTTTTCGTTTGCATGTACACAACAGACCGCCAGTCAGACAAAAGAGACGTCTTCTACCGTTAGCCTCGTGTCCTTTTGAAAATCCATCTCCTCTTCCCGTCTCTTTGACTGTCCGATGCCTTTTTTCTCTCTTCCTTTCCCGATGACCCCACCCCATCTGTCTCTGCCTGTATCCCTGCACCTGTGTGGCATGTCTCTGTCTGTCTGTCTGCGTCTGTCTGTCTGTCTGTCTCTCTGTCTGTCTGCATCTGTCTATTGCGTGCATGCATGTGTATTCATTCCTCTGTGTTTCTGCATGCATGTGTCTGTCCGTCTGTCTGTCTGTGTCTTTGTCAGTCTGCCCGTCCGTGTGTCCGTCTATTTGTCAATTTGTCCGTCGGTATCTGTCGACGATCTTCGAAATCGATTTGTCTGGCTGTCCGTCTTTTCTGGCGACCCGGCCTCCTTTCATCTCCCTTAAGCACCCATCTGATGAAAACTTGAACTACACTACACACAAAAGGACCACACGGACGGAAGGAATGATGGGTCTGTCTGTCATCAGATTTCGCCACGCATCGCAAACAAGCGGTCCAGTCAGTCAGGAAGCCGTTGCGACAGCTCATTCAGGAAGGAAATCAATTCTCCCCCCCAGGGGAACTGCACTGCGGGGTCACTCGGGTGAGCGTTCTCCACACGATGGGCAGGCAGGCGTACAGGTTTCTTCATCTTTCTCACTTACTCATTCCCTCACCCCCTCACTAGTTCACTCAGTCACTCACTCACTCACTCTTCAAACGTTTCATGTGGGTTAAGACTCAGCGGAAAATACTCACTATGCCCTAGCTCACATACTCATTCATTGACTGACTGACTGACTGACTGACTGTTGAAAGGCTTGGACAGTTTGCCTGCTCCGAGTTCCCCGAACACCGGCCCCACCTCTCTCTTCACATTTGCAGCTAGAATGGCAGGAACTTGGGGCAGTCCAAAAATCATCGCACCCGTCACAAGTACGTTCCTGCAAGTCAGCGGAGGAAGCAAGTGACGAAAACAAAAGAAGAAAGCAAGTGACCAAAACAAAAGAAGGAAACAGGTGACAAAAACAAAAAAAGGAAGCAAGTGATGAAAACAAAAGAAGAAAGCAAGTGACCAAAACAAAAGAAGGAAACAGGTGACAAAAACAAAAGAAGGAAGCAAGTGACGAAAACAAAAGAAGGAAACAGGTGACAAAAACAAAAGAAGGAAGCAAGTGACCAAAACAAAAGAAGAAAGCAAGTGACCAAAACAAAAGAAGGAAACAGGTGACAAAAACAAAAGAAGGAAGCAAGGGACGAAAACAAAAGAAGGAAGCAAGTGACGACAGTGACGAAAACAAAAGAAAGAGAAAAGAGAACAGAAAAAAGAAGGAAACAGACAAACAAATAAAAAAGGGCAACAATATGTACAGAACAAATCTAGACTATGTGTCGCTTCGTCTCCATTGTACAAAGACAGACAGACCGACAGACAATATCGTCTTTTCTTTCCCTTTTTCTCTTCAGACAGACAGAAAGCAAAAAAAGTAAGAACGCAAGAAAAGAAGTGAGAGAAAAAGTAAGAAAGGACGGAGGAAAAGGAAAGAACAGAAGAGAAGAAGGGAACAACGAGAGAAATGAATGCAATAAAGAAAGGGAAGCAGCCGCCAAAAGACGGCAGAAACCTGAGTCGTCCTTAATTTGGATACAGACAAAACCAACATATGAGTCGGATCACGGAAAACACACAGAGAGTACAAGAGAAGAGACGAGTCTGACCCTAGCAAATGCAAAAGGTTCCATTCGCAAATGCACAAAGTTCCATTTGCAAATGCACAAAGTCCCATTCGGGAAGGTAGCTAGAGAACATGGAGTGAGGGGGGATAAATGGGAGAACGATTTTTCTCGGGCATTGCAACGCACTCCTGTGACCTCATTCAACAATGGTGGAGCCCATCTACAGCGTACAGCCCTTACATTCTTTCCCTCCCCACTGCTCCCCTCTATTTCCCTTTTTCAGAGGCCGACTGACTTGATGGGACCGAAGTGTGACATTTTCCCCCCAGGTCACCAGCAAGTCGCCAGGCGCCGTTCTTTAAAGCTCCACTGCTGCACACGCCAAGCCACTACGATACAATACCCAAAGGAGAATGCGGTGAATGAGCCACGGCGAGAGAAGAGTGACTGCAGCAGTCTGTCTCTCCGAGGCCGTACCTTCGTCCTCTGCACGCACAGTCTGACAGTCGTCGCAATGGACCCCTTTTCTTTCGCTTCGAACAAAGGCAAGTCCAGGAGTGTGGTCGGAATTTTGTGAAAATGGTCTGGCAATCTCACAGGAGTCTCTCAGTGTGAAATTGAGGGAGGAAAATAGAGGATCAAATGTCGAATGTCCTGATCGGAGGCTGATCCTGCAGGAGATTCATTAAGAGTGCGAATTTATGCGAATTTGGGAGACGCCCTCTGTGAGACAGGGGTGCCGCGCGTGCACCCAAATCGGAGTCTTTCCGTCACCCCTGATACAGACATTCTGACGCACGCATGCAGAGAGAGAAAATGGACTCACGCGGCATCCGAGGAACTCAAACAGGGCAAATTTTGGTCCTGCGGCCCCGGCAATTAAGTGCGTCAAAATTTAAAGGACTGCATGACTTCAGAGTGAAATGTGTGCTTTTCCTTCCCCTCCTTGCTGACAGTTATCCTACACGGAAGGACGGACGGTTGTATGTGGTGTGCAGTGCTGGCGTTAGGTGTGGCTGGAAGTTTCGGCCAGTGAAGTTTGTCCTCGGCGCTTTTTCTGGTGCAAGAGAAGTGTCGAGGCACTGACGTGTCTGTACATGAGGTAGGACGGAATCGATCGAGGTCCTCCTTCCTTCCTTCTGTTAAGGGCCTGTGGTCCTTTCCTGACCTTTGTAAGTGCTCATTCTTTTGCAGTAAGATGTTTCGTAGTAGAGCTTTCAACGACAACTCTGCGGAGATTCTTCTCCCTTTGAAGGGAATCAACTCTCCCGCAAGTCTCCTTGAGAGACTGTCCAAGCTCCTCCCCCTGTTCACTGTGGTTGGGGTCATCGCCTTCTTCTACGGAACTTTCATGATGGTCAGTGAGGGCGTCTTTCCTTCAGGGACTAAGCGGTGGGGCCTGAGGGAGGCACACGTCTCTTCATCTCGAGGAAACCTCTCTCGTCTCTCGGTGATGAGTAACCCTCTGCCTTCCTTCTCTCTCTGTCTTGCTGCAGTTCCACTGCATCCCAATGCTCCAGCTAGATGAGGACTGGGACCGGGTGGATGACGTCATCGCACGGCGGTCAGTTGCGGGCGGGGGAACTAGACTGAAATGAAAGGCTTCCTTCTGTCTCCTCTTTCCCCTCCCTTGTTCTCTGGGTTTCTTGGCTGTATGGCGGGTTGGTGAGGGAAGGCTTCGTTGGTCACGTGTGAAGCGTCGCTCTGTCGCAAGGGTTGCATTGGACTCCTTAGCCTTTGCCTTCCTGATCCTTCTGGAACTTTTTGTTGGAACGAACAGAAGGAAGCTTCTCTGAGAGAGAGGGGTTTGACTTTTTTTCGTGACTGTTTGTTGAAGTATCTTTCTCCACCACCATGCACGCATGCATGCATGCAGAGGGCTTGTTGAGGGTCTGGTGTTCAACCTGGCGGCTCTGATGGTCGTCTGGTCCTTCGTTCGGGCCGTCAAGACTCCTGCAGGTTGGTCGGTGGGTGGGTATGGGGGTCGGTTGCACGGCTAACGGTTAAGGTCTCTCTCTGTGTTTTGTTCGCAGCTTCGGTGGAGGGGGGAAAGGGAAGGGGATGCATCGATGTCCTTCCATGCACCTCTTCAGTGGAGTGTGCATGGTGACAGATTGGTTGAAGAGGGAGGAACACCTCTTGTCAGTAACGCTGCCCGCCCATGCAGAAAGAGAGAAAGACAGAGGCAGAGAGAGAGACGGGGGGAGATTCGGGGCTGCTGCCTTCCTGTTGCTACAAACTTGTCCAATAGAATGTGACAAAAGAAAGATTCAAGGACACTTTCAGTAGCGGTCGCGAGCGGCACCTTTTTCCTTCCTTATTTTCTGCTCCCTCCTTTTTCTGCTCTTTTCGTTTCCTTCCACCAGCTGTCTAGTTGCTTTTTCTTTTCTGATATGTTGTGCTCTGCTCTGCAAAGAATGGAATTTTGCTCCCCTCGTTCTTGCCTGCACTCTGTCCTTCAATTGAGCGAAGCGGGAGCAGGGCCCCCTGTTAGTGAGTTAGTGTCCGTCTCACTCACCTTGGATGCGTGCATTCTGTCGGTGTCGTGTCCATTTGACATGACATGATGAGTTGAACGAACGAACGAACAACCACCCCGACCGTTTTCCGACGCAGTTCATCACCCGTATGAGCTCTCTCTCTTTCCTCTTGCTTCTGCTTGCAGGGTCGATTCCCAACACTGCCTGGTGGGCAGCTGAGAGGGGGGAGAGGATCATCGATGCCACAGGAACCGCCAACCTCCAGACACAGGTGGGTGGGCAGATGGGGCAACGTTGCCTGGAGGTTCTTCGTTTGTAGTTTTTTTCTTCTTTTGTTTGTGGGAGAGGAGGTATTGTAGAGACTCTTCGGTGAGGGGAAGGGGGATTTTAGCGGGACCCAATAATCGATCTGCGCAGAGACCATCAGCGGCTGTTCACTGTTTTTCTCCGGTTGGCGTTTTTGATCCGTGGATCGCCGATAAATGACCTCGGCGGGTTCTGTTTTTTTTTTTTTTCTAAGAAGCCTGTCACCAGGTGAAGTAGGCTGGAAGGCGCGCACCTGCCGCTGTGATACTTCTGCTCTTTCTCCCCTGGCTATTCATTTCTCTCTCTCTCTCTCACGCACCTTTCTCTCACACCTTTCTCTTCTCTTCTCTTCTCTTCTCTTCTCGTTGTGAATGAACCTTTGGTTGCAGGAGAAGAAGGGCACAGGCGAGAGACGGTGGTGCAAGTGGTGCATGAAGTACAAGCCCGACAGGTGCCACCACTGCCGCCTCTGCCAGAAGTGCGTGCTCCGAATGGATCACCACTGCCCCTGGATCAACAACTGTGTGGGATGGGGCAACCACAAGTCAGTCAGTCAATTTATCAGTCCGGCAGTCAGTCAGAGAAGGAGACCTACCGAGGGGGTTCTGTTTGACAGCGCAAAAGAAAGAATGTCCTAGGCATGTCTGCGTTGTCTAAGTTCTGTTGAGAGGGCAAACAAGGTGACAAGACGTCAAATGGGAGGTGGATGGGAAGATGCGAAGTTTCACCTGGCGAAGAGAAGGACAGATGAGCTCAGAAAGAAAGGAAATTTGAGGGTGACGGTTTTTTTTTTTTTTTTTCGTTTTTCTTCTCTTTTGTCTGTCTGCCTCCGCTCGACTTACTTACCCGTTCTTTCTGTCTTCCATAGCTTTGGAGTGAGTCTCTCATTCTTTTGTTCTTCTGTTTGGTTATGTTGTTATGCATGTTGATGTGTGAGTGTGTGTTTGACTGCTTCATGCATGCAGATTTTTCTACCTGTTGCTTTCGTATGCGGCCCTGACTCTGAACTTGATCTCTTTGTTCCTTCTGGAGGATTTCTTCGGCATGCCTCCCAGTCAGGTCGGTCAGTGGGTGCATGGGTCTGTCTCTCTTTCAGCTCGGGTTCTTTTGTTGCGATCATGTGTCTGCAGTGCAGGGGTCGGGTCGGCATGTCGTTGTGGATTTTTCTTTCTTTCTTTCTTCCTTCCTTCCTTCCTTTCTTTCTTTCTTTTCTTTCTTTCTTTCTTTCTTTTTTTTCTTTCTTTCTTTCTTTCTTTCCCTCTGGAAGGAAAGACGAAACGTAAATGCGCTCTTGTATTCCGTGCATTTATTTTCAAAGAATCTCTAGCTAGGTTGTTCCTGGTGTTGTCGGCTTTCTTTAGCTTTCGCCCTTTGCCATTTGAGTTCGTTTTGTCTAAGTGTGTGTGATGTACCCTTTTTTCCCTCTCTCTCTGCGCAGAGCCGTACATGGGGTGACTTCTCCCTTGTGGTTGCCTTTGTGCTTGCTTCCTTCCTGGGCTCCCTTGTGTCCTCCTTCTGGATGTTCCACACCTGGCTTGCTGTGAGGGGAATGACGACGATCGAGCACCTGGAGAAGAGACAGAGGCAGATGGCCAACGGAAGGGGCAACGGCAGGGGGGAGCTCTCGATATGGCATAGGGGGTACCTCGCCAACCTCTCGGATGTGCTGGGACCCAACCCTCTCCTCTGGTTTATTCCCATCGGTCAGTGCTGTCCGGTGCTTGTGACGGTGGAAGGACTAGGGAGAAATCAATCTGAGATGGAGAGGGAAGGGGGGATTTGTCGAGTGAAACTGCTGCTGCTGCTGCTGCGTGAAGGAAAACTCCAATGCCTCCGTGCCCCCCGGGGGTTCTTTTGCTTTTCAGACTACTCGGACTGTCGTCTCTCCCTTCCAGTTGTTTGCATAGCAACCTTCATGCAATCACGCATCTTGCCTGCCTGCCTTGTGTCTTCTTCGAACTACCTGTCGAAAGAAAAAAAAGTGCATGAATGACAGAAGACCTCCGTTCTCTGTCTCTCTCTCTCTCCCCCCCTCTCTCTGTCTCTCTCTGACCCTTCTCTTCTTCCCCCCCCCGTCTCTTCTCCTCACTGCGTGCAGACAACAGGATAGGAGACGGCGTCTCGTTCCACACCCACGCGGGGGAACGGCAGCGTCTGGCTGCTCCCTCTGCCTCTGGGTGCTCCCAATCCTGCAGCACCCACCCGAATCAGATGCTCCAGAGGGAAGAGTCGACATCCGCCTCCTCATCCTCCGATCAGAACTCTCCCTTGAATGACAGCAGGCAGAACCGTTACAGTTCCTACTCGCGTCCTCCCGCCCTCGGGGGGGGGAAGTCCCGAAGGACACATGGGGGGGGGAAGCTGCAGAGGGATCTGGAGTCCGGGATCGATATGCAGCCTCAGCATACAGCGTCCACTAACCGCAGATCCCTTGCCGCAGCCACCCGTGTTTTGTCCTTCGGATCCTCTGTCCCTTCTTCTTCGTCCAAGCAGGCCTCCCTCCCCTCCGTTCAGCAGGAGAAGAAGAAACAAATCATGGCGGGAGAGGCGCACTTGGTCTCAATTTCCGCCCCTTCCCATTCCACTACCGCCCCTATTGCCCCCCCCTCCACTTCCCCCGCTCTGCTGCCCAAGAGGGTCCCCCTGGATGTCACAGATTTCCTCAAGGACGCCCCGAGTGCCTACGGCACGTTCATGTCTGCACAGCAGTCTGGTGCCTTCTCCCCCTCTGCACGGGGGGACGAGCACGGGGCTGCTGAGGAGTTCGCCATCGGTTCTACTGCCGGGTCGGTGATCGATGAAGACGAATACCATTTCGTCACAGACCTTCCCACCCCGACGCAGAGAGACAGAAACCTGATCATCTGAGAGGGAGGGAGGATGGCCGGGAGAGGGTTAGAGTAGATGGACAGAGACAGACAGACCCTGTCAGATAGATGGGGGGCAGTTGTCTTTTGTCTATACAACAAATGAATGGTTCGTGGGAGGGGAGTGATTGAGGAAGGGAGGGAGGCGGAAAGGCAAAGCAAGAAAGGAATCAGGCGCCGAACTGCTTCGTCTTTTTTTTGGGGGGGGGGGAACCGTTGGGGGGTCGGTCTGGGTGGCAGGGCAAATGAATGAAGCGAAGATTGAAGGAAGGCTGTGTAAGGAGGGGGGGGGCTGGAGTGAAGGAGGTGTGGGACGCTAAGACGTCTTCCTTTTCCTCCCCTCCCCTCGCTTGCGGGAGGGAGATCGTGGTGCAAACCTCGATTGAGCGGAGTCTCGGTCGGTCTCTCCCTTTTCTTCTTGCTCCTTCTTTCGATGGTTGTTTTCTTTTTGGCTTGTCGATTTCCTTCGACCAATCTATTCCTTCTTCAATCCTGGTGCACAGCTGGGCAGTCTGCTTTCTTTCTGTCTTGTCCTTCTCTCCATCTTTCTATCTATCTGTCTTTCAGTCTGTCTCTCTGTTTGTCTGTCTCTCTTGAAAATGAGAAGAACAGCAGCACGGGCGGCCAGGCAGTCTGCCTGCCGTGCTGCAGTGCGCTGGGCAGTGTGTCAAATTTTTAATTTGCGGTGGTTGGACAAATGGGGTGGGTAATCTCCCGAAGGACTGCGTGCGTGGAGGGTGCCGTGGGGAGGGGAGCGATCGTTGGGAAGGGGGGGGCACGGCAGCAGGCGGTGCGTTCTCTTTCTTTCCTTCCTTCCTTCCGCGTGTTCTCTCTCTTCCTTGATAGATGAGTGGCAGCAGCCAGGGGAGGGGCCTTTCTGTGTCTTTCTTTCTTGTTTAAAGAGAAGAAAGGTGCCTGCTCTGCTGACTTCTCTCGACAGCAACTGTAAACAGACACATACACACACACCGAGTCATAGACCACAAATAAATCGTAGAAAGACATCAAGAAGGTCACGAAGAGGTACGCGCACACTTAACAGCTAGAGGCGATACGCTCAACTAGGGAGGGCATCTAGAAGGTCGACGCGGCACGTACGAGAAAGGAGGGTGAAGTGAAGAAGTATGACAGATAAGAAAGAAAGACCATGTGCGTGCGTCAAGGAAGGAAGGAAGGAAGGAAGATTTTTGATTGACTGTAGAATAGATTACAGAGAGGGAAGGACGATAGGAAATTCAACGTTGGGAGAGGGGTGGAGTGGATACTCTCTCTCTATCTCTCCCTCTCTTTTCTCTCTTGACTTCCTCCTCGCTTTCTTCGATCGTCTCTTTCGTCAATTTCTTTTCCTTCCATTCCCTCCCCCTTCCGTCCTTTTCCCTTCCTTCCAGTACGTTCACTGGTTGAGGGGGGATTCGATCCGCGGTACAACGGCGATTCAGACAAAACACGCATTCGCGCGTCCGTTGCAACCCTCATATCATCAGACGTCCCAAGAATTAACCATCGAAATTCTCCTGATCATGCACTCCCCTTCGCTTGACTTCACTGCATGAGAGAGAGCATCCTCCTCAGAGTTTCTTCTTAACTTCAGCTCTCTCTTTTTCTCTCTCCTCTTCCATTCTTTCCTCTCCGCTCTGGGGAGGGAGACATCCGGGTAGCTCGCGCATATGCGCTTTCTCGGAGAAACGAAGGGATCGATGGGGCGCATGGGTGCATGGGCCTTCAGGGAGGGGGCGTTCGTTCCCTTAGTACAAAGTTTGACAGGCAGACAGATCTACTGAAGTTTCGTATATGTGCTCGATCGAGTCCATTTGAGTGAAAGCTCCTGGCACCGTTTTGATCGGCCGGTATGTCGCGCATTCATTTTTGCTTTGCTTTCGTCCACTCTTGTATGTAATCGGTTCGATCTCGTAATTGATGTCGCTCCATTGATATCTCCATCGCTGTCTGACACACACCAGCATGCACATCCTCTGAAGGTAGAGGCAAAAACATACAAAGATTCGCCATGCAACGATCGAAGGGGCGCAGGCCGGTGAAAACGGAGAAAATGAAGTGCAAGAGTGCCCAGGGTCATAGCTATAAATTCGCATAAAAGTTTGTCCTCTCTGTCGAAGCTCAATTTAAAGCTGCAGAAGGAAAGAAGAACATGTACATAAAATAGACACCTGTGAAGCTTACGTGACTCTAATATGATGGAGATTGTTTTGAGCTTTTGTCATTTAAAAAAAGGTTTCCCCCAAATCGGTTTAGATATCTAAACCTACTAACATTTGGAGCATAGTCCGAGCACCTCAGGCTTCTTTATGTTCGATCTATATAAGCTATTAGGATGTTCCTAGGGATGTTCTATCTAGCGCTCCTAGTGAAACTATAAGCATACCAACTATTAAGGAGCCGCATGCACAGTTGGAGACGGTCGGTACAAAAAACGTAGTACATACTAGTAAAAATGCCTAGAAAAATGCCGTCAAGCTTTGCTTAAAAGTGTCGCTATAAGTTTCAGTAACACAGTGTCGGCACTTTAGTAATTAAAAGTGTCGACACACGACACTAATAACATTTAACAACTCTATTTTATTTCTAGCTTTAATGACTAGTTTAATGATTTGATTATATTTCATCATATTCTATGGTTATACTCATATAGTGATTATAACTTTCAACGTCTGCCACTATGAAATTTTATAATGATTCTGAAGGTTCGAGCTCGGGTTCGAGTTAATCCTAGAGTTAATCTAACTAGTACTAACTAGTGTTATGCAATGATCAAATTAAAGTTCCAACTTTTAAGTTTCGATATAAATTGAATTAAATTAAAATGTTTAAAGCTGGTGAGCCTTAGAGAGTGAGCCAATTCGAGCCAATTGACCTTTTGAGCCTTGCATGGTCAATCAAGCCAACCAGGTTACGGTCCAGGTATAGTTTGCAGTCAGTTTTTTTTTTAAATTATTTTTTTTACTTTTTTATTGTCTTCACGATCGAGTTAGCGCACCAAGCCTTACTCAGACCGAGCGAGTATTAGCGTAGAGACCCGGGGTCTGAGACCGAGCCACGTTGTTTGCACGAGTGGCAAAGCAAGACATGCAGTCCCTCCGGTTTTTGGCCATGCAGCCGTGACGGGGATTCGGGGGGGGAGGGGTCGACAGGAGGGAAAGGAGGAGGAGAGTTATAGAGGGGGTGAAGGAGGCAGAGGGAGAGGAGACAGAGAGAAAGGAAGAAAGAAGGGCGGTCAGGAAAGGGGAGGTGACGGGGGCGTTCCAATGCCTCTCTGCACACGAACCTTTGCAAGTGAGTGGGGGTGCCGGGTGCATAAGGGAAAGATGCACAAGGTTGTTGGAGGTGGGCAGCCCTCATCAGATAAGAGAAGGAAGCTGAAGGAGGAGAGGAAGGACAATGTGGTTCTGGGGGACGAAGTAGAAAAAATTGTGGATCGAGCAAAGTGTGGCAGGGGGCACCGTTACCAAGCGAAGTGGGTGGGGTGGAAGACGCTCACATGCGAACCTGCCAGTCTCATGAAGAGACTTGCGGCTCGAGAAGTAGAAGAGTTTGAAAAGAGAAGCAATTCATTTAGAATTGATTGACTGACAGATCCTTTTTTCCTTTCCCTTTTCTAAGATTAAACGCAGACATTCCCTTGCCTAACGTTAGAAGTATCCGCAACTGGATACGGATGGCGATGGCGCGTCATAGTCATAGTCACAGTCATGCAGTACCACACAGAGAGGTTAGAGAAATAAGAAGGCCGCAAAGGAGGCAAACATGCAGACCTTTATCAGACCTTCTCAAACCTCTGAAAGCGCATCCATCGCTCTCTTTCTTTCTCTCTCTCTGTCTCTCTCTCTCTCTCAGTCAGTCAGTCAGTCTCTCTTTCTCTCTCTCTGTGTGTGTGTGTGTGTGTGTGTCTCTCACACACACGCACACACACACACACAGATTCCGTCTTTCTTTTTCTGTCTAAACTTTCAGACGTCTGCATGCCTTGCATACGCACATGGATAGATGCACTCCTTGAGCCTCCCTCCAGCTAGAGGATCGAGGACAGATGCAAGAAGAGAAAGAAATTTTGCTCTTCTGGGTTGATTTATGCTGACTTGATCTTTCATTCCCTCATCTATGTGTACATTGTTGCTTTTTTTTTGTTGTTTTTCTCACTCTCTGCTGTCTGCAGGAAGTTCGTTTCCGACCTCCGTGTGGGCTCTCTTCAGCACCCCGATGCGCTACACCGTCACCAGTCAAGCAGACATGGTGCACAAGGTGCTTCAAAAGAAGGAGGTCTGTGCGTGCGTCAGAGGGCATCTCGGCTTCTCTCGGGTCGTCTGTGCATTTCAGTAGAGGGTTGAGACAGAAGAGTTGGAAGGAATCAGGTCAACAAGAATCTGGAAAGGGAGGTAGGGTAGGGTGCGTGTAAAAAGACATGATCCTTGGCTACTGTGTGAGAGAGAAAGAGAGGGAGAGCCCGACGCTAGAAGGCATGCAGGGGATGTGACAAGACAAACAGCTGACACGATGCAGCCGCAACAATTACAGAGAGAGTGCAGGATTCATTGTCCTGTTTCTTTCCCCTTTCCTTCTTTTTCGCCTACATGAAAAAAGAAAAAGAGTACCAGTTCGTGAAGGGAAATTTGACCTCTTCAGCATGCCAGAAACAGGGAGCAGGAGGAGCGAGAGAAAAAGGGAGAAGGAGAGTGAAGAAGTAGTAGGCGGGGCACCGCTTCGAACCCAAGATACAGGCCCCAAACGCTCTCTCTCTCTCTCTCTCAGTCCGTCTCTCTCTCTGTCTCTCTGTCGGTCTCTCTCTCTCTCTCTCTCTCAGACTCGGTCTTTCTTTCTCTGTCTAAACTTTCAGACGTCTGCATGCCTTGCATACGCACATAGATGGATGCACTCCTTGAACCTCCCTCCAGAAGATCGAGGACAGATGCAAGAAGAGAAAGAACCAAAAAGTTTTCACTTAAATTAACGATTGGCATCCTCATGGACGTCACACCTCCTCTTCCATTTCCTCCTCATCCTCCTCTTCCATTTCCTCATCCTCCTCTTCCATTTCCTCCTCATCCCCCTCTTCCATTTCCTCCTCATCCTCTTCCATTTCCTCCTCATCCCCCTCTTCCATTTCATCCTCATCATCCTCTTCCATTTCATCATCATCCTCTTCTACTCCACCCTCATCCTCTTCCATTTCCTCATCCTCATCCTCTTCCGTTTCAGCCGTCCCTTCCTCCATCGCCTCGACCAGCAGCTCGGCACATTTTTCGAATTGAAGAGACAGGGCAAGGGACAGGGGAGACTCCCCGTCCGCCCCCACAACGTTCGGGTCAGCGCCCCCATCCAGGAGGGCAGACAGCACAGAGGCCGCCTTTTTATCGGGGTGATCATACCAGGCTCTCGCATTGCGGAGGACGTAAATCAGGGGCAACACAGCGGCCTCGTCCTTGTCCTCTTCATGAATTTTCCCCGGGACGTTCGGGTCTGCCTTTCCCTCAAGGCAGAGGACACGGATCAAGGCAGAGGGCACCCCGCTGGGCGGGATTCTGTGGGTACAAGCCTTGAGCAGGGGAGAAACCTGACTGACGGAAACTGGAGGAAGATTCTGAACAGGCACTTCGTTGGTAGAGAAGGGGAGTGCGGGGGAAGCGCTAGAGCTGGAGGAAGAAGAAGAAGAAGAAGAAGAAGAAGAAGAGGAGGAGGAGGAGGAGGAAGAAGAACCCATTGCCACCTTCATGGAACGAGTTTGAACCCCCACCCGAGGCGCAGAAAGACCACCAGCAGCAGCGGCAGAAGAAGAAGAAGATAAAGAGGGAATCGAGGTCTCTTCTGTGGGAGGGGGGGGCAGGCAATGGGCGCCGTGTTTGATCAACAGTTTGACCGTCGCGAGGAGGTTCGGTGGATTCAACATGAGTGCTGCGAGGAGAGGAGAGACAAGAATCAAGTTCCTTCTGTTGTCTAGTCCGACTCCAATTTCAATCACACCTAGCTTATTCGGGTCCGCTCCCTTCTCCAGCAAAAAGGGCAGGATAGTAGTACCGTAGTGCGATGTCATGGCCTCGATGAGGGGGTTTCTCACATTCGATTCTGGGGTGAGAAGACTGAGGGAGCTCCCCTCGCACAAAGCCCTCGCTGTCCGTACACCAAACGTAGACAGAGCAAGGGTCAACAGTGTATGGGGAACATCCGGCAGACGGGACACTGTCACAGCACGGGGAGGGATGTGCTTCTGTGGCGGTAGGAGGCTGAGTTCTGCTCCAAATTCGAAGAGCGTCTTCACAATCTCTCCGGCCTCGGAATCACGAGAATTCCGAACAGACGTTGCCCCAAACTGGACTGCACGCCAGAGGGGGTACTCAGGCGGGCCTCCCCTGGGACTCCTCCCTGGCTCATTTGGGTCTGCCTTCCCTTTGTCGCAAAGGAGAAGGACAAGTGCGGGGTCGCCGTCGTCGCACGCGATTCGGAGAGGGGACACAATCACTTTCCCGCCTTTTGGGGGAGGATTCTCTTGCCGAGTGGCGGCAGCAGCAGGCGCATCCCCCTTGCTCTCCCTCTTTCTGCACACCCGCAGGCAGAAAAGAAAAGGAGGGAAGAGCACAAAGTGCATTAATGCGTCCGTCCCTTAAAGGAGGCAAATGAGGAGAAAGTACAATTTGCCCATGGAGTTTGTACGCAATAAGCAGCAAGAAAATGTGGAGACTCGAAAAACTGGGGACCTTGTCCAGAAAAGAGTCGAAGCTACGAAAGACATTTCTTGTCTACTCTTGCATGAAGGCGTCAAACAAACAAAGAGAGCTAGCTGTCTATCTATCCTATCACTTGACTGACTCTCCAAAGGATCTGTTTGTGTTGCGATCGCTGCGGTCTCCCTCCTCTCTCCTGTCTGCTGGCCGGAACCCCCCCCCTCCACCACCCCGTCCCCCCCTTCCCCCCGCTCCTCCTCCCCTGCCGCCCGTCTCTCCCTGCTGAGACGTCTGAGGCTTCTGAGGGTCAAAATCTGTGACGTCGTCCACAACGACATTCCCATTCTCGATCCGGAGCTGCATCCATGCGGCCATTCACAAAAAAGGAAAGATGAAAGAAAAGCAAAACAATACGCGGAAGGTAGGAAGGAAAAGGGCAAAAGACCAGGGACAAAAAAAAAGAGGACAAAGAGAAGTGATCTTCCTTCAACGTATGGAGAGGCCAGAAATTCCAAACGAGCATGCAGACAAAATTGACAGAAAAAAAAAACGAATCTATGCACAGACCCACACCCGCTTCTCCTCACACACACCTAAACACACACACGATGACGCGAAAAGTTTCCCGCTGTACCTCAACCCCCTGTCTCTCTCTGTCTGTTCTCCCGCTCCCTCCCTGTATTAATTCTCTACCTTGTTTATTAAAAAAAAAAAAACAATACCTACCCTTCCCTTCGGACGGGAAACCTCGGAAACGAAACCTGTTGGAAAAGCAAACGCAACACACACACGTGAACATACACACGCAGTGAGTGAGAAATTTGGTCACGTAAATCGTCAAGAGACTGGGAGGAAAGAAAAGTCAGGTCACCCAGGTGCTTTGCAAAACGATACCACAAACAACCGAATGGGGGTACAATGCTCTCTTTCTTTCTTTGTTTTTCTTGCTTGTTCCTTCCGTTTCCATCCATCCATCCATCAGACTTCCTTCAGAGCATATACTCCCTCCCTCCCATGATGAACCACCCACATGCAACACGCAGAGAGGGAAGGCGGGAGGGGGGGAAGGGAGAGAGAGAGAGAGAGAGAGAGAACAAGAGACTCTTGAGCACACCTATACCGAATTCGCTTGGAGTGTGTGCTGAGAAAAAACGATCCTCCGATCAGATTAAAAGTACAGAGGGAGCACCCCCCCCCCCCCCCCCNCCCCCCCCCCCACACACACACGAGATTGCACCACCCCAGTCGGGGAAAAATCTATTTACTTTGGCGGGGCTCCTCACTCACCGGGAGGGGAGTCCGACTGCTGGGAGGGAGCTTGTCGGTTTGACTCATCAGGACATCGGGTGGGCACACAGAAGGCCCCCAGATTGAGGAGGGCTTCCGCAATAGGCAGGGCAACAGGCGATTTACGAGAAACAGCCAGAGACAAAGGGGAGTGCTTGTCGACCCTCCTTCCTTTGTTCACATCCCCCCCGGATACCATGTCCAACCACTCGAGCATCTTGATCACCTCAACAATCTGAGATGCAGAGGGAGCTAGAGAGGGAGCTAGAGTTACCGTCAAGCCCCCCCTGAGGTACTCTTCCCACCCGTTGACGGCCATAAACAGAAACTCGGCTGCCTGGTGCCGAGCCGTTGCACCCTCCTCCTTGAGGGCTTTCACGGCCTCGGCATAACCGAGGATGCAGGCAAGGCCTAGTGCGGTTGTCGTTTTTCTGTTCGAACCCCCCACCCGCAGCTCCCACCCGAGGCAGCCCGCCTCTTGTGAGGCTTTTGCAAGACGACGAAGGAGACACAAACCCTTCTGCCGCTTTGCTACCCCGCCGTCCCACCCTTTTCTGGATTCAATCAGCCATTCGAGGAGAGCGTGAAGGGGGGACCTGCCTTCCTTCTGAAGAGGATCTTCAAACCACTCACACACGTCTACCCGCCAAGACGCGTCGAGCAACACTTCTGCACAGTCCAGATTCCCCGCAGCCAGGAAGGCGACTAACAGCGGTGTTGTACGGTCACAACGCTTCCAACCGTACCTCCAACTCTTCACCCACACATTCGGACCTCTCAACTTCCCCTCCTCCAGCATGGAACTCAAACGTTCTTTGGGGAGCCTCCAGAGGTCCTCGCCCTCCAGGGGGACTCGAGCAGAGCTGTCCAAGTCTCTGCCTTCCAGGAATTTTTCGGCTTCTGTTGATGGATAGTTCACCTTCATACGACGGAACAGGAAGGGGTAACGGCCGCAAAGTGTTAACCAGAGAACAGAGAAATCGGCGGTTTTTTTCAAAGGTGAAGAAGAAGGGGAAGAAGATCTCTCGCGCTCACGCTGCACCCTGAACACATTGTCAATAAGTTTCCACATCTCCTCTCTCTCCGAGACGGTATCAAAAGACAGACTTCCCAAACCGCTCACTGTCGCGTCCTCCCTCAAGGACAGAAGTCTTTTCGACAGCCCAGAAACTTTCCAAAGTAATCCAACACCCAAAAACTGGCTGGCAACCACTTTCCTGCCCACGCAGACATCCTTGCCCTTACTGGAAAAGAACTCGAGATCCATTCTCTTAGAAATTCTTCTTACGTGCGAATCGTAACACCTTCACACGAGATGTGGAGTTCTCTGAGACCGCAGAGGGTCGACGGGTTTCTGGCCTCAGCAAATCGAATCTGCACACCACTACACGTTCATGAAATTCCTTGTGAGAGCGGAAACGTAGCGAAAACACCAACCTGCATCGATCCGACGGCATGATCGGCTGATTATCGGCTGTAAGGGCAAGAATTTTCAGGCGAAGAGAGACGCGATGAGACGCGGAACGCGGATTTAACTGCATATGGGGCATTCTGGGGCTTTTATACCTGAAGGGCGCCCAAGACAAAAAAAAAAGNAAAAAGGGGGGGGGGGGGGGCGTCGGACTCAAGCCTCCGACGCGATCGAGGGAGCCCCCGCATACACAAAGACATTTTTTTTCATACATAATTTTTACTTCGGTTGAATCGGTTTTTTGTCTATGACTCTATGTATCGAAGTTTAACGTCAGAACTTACGCTCTTATACGCTCTCCCTTTACTCCTACTGAGTCGTTGTCAGTTATCATCAGTGTCTTTTGGTGTTTGTGTTGCAGCCGTAGCTAGCGTACGGATAGTCCGGTAGCCGCGTATTCTACTATATAGGTAATACTCCCCATGCTGTATTACTCTCACCGGGGGTTCTCTCACCACAAACAAAGAAAAACACTCTGTCCATGGTTGTTTTCTATTGTTTTCTTAACGTCTCTCTACTTTTCGTAGACCGCGCTCTCTACCGCTCGTGTTGTACTCATTTTCCCATACTTCATGAAAAATCTTTGATTCAAAGAGTACGTTGCAGACAGAAAGAAAAGTAGATATGATTTAAGTAGAAAAAGGTTGTAGACTTTGGCACTGCCACATCGAAGTGGTGCGCGCCGCTGCGCTACTGAAGGAAATTGCACCAGATGAGAACCTAAAAGCAGTTTGCACGCATACCACACTTATCAGGTGCATCCGTCTATTTCATGCAGACTGATGCAATGATATTTCATGCAGACTGATACAATAAAGTGTATGCAATCAATGCGACACATACAGGCAGAGCACCAGAAAGCTTGAGAGTGGTTTATCAGAAGAAGAGGTACACTGGAATGAAGTTGAATGAAGCGACTCTTTGCATGAGCAAGTTGTGTTTCTATGAAGATAGAAGCTTGAACAGTTATCCTTTGATATAAGTCTCTAGAGCGGTGTCAGAGCCGCGCAACTCTGACTGGTAGCCTTGTTCTTTTTAGGCAGTGAAAGCGCCCGATAACAGAGAAGGCACCCAACAGCTCGCCTAGACCGCTCGCATGCAGTAAACTGAATATCTGAATGATAACTAATGATAACTCTAGTGATAACTAAAGCTTTTACAAAGTATAAATATTATTAACGTTGCAACTTTGTCAAATTGTGTAAAGTCGAATATAAGTTTTTCAATCTTCCTGACATTATTCACGTACTACTAGCTACCGACTTCGCTTTTCAATTTTTTTAAGTTTAGTACTTAGTTTACTAGTAGGTTTTTTTTTTGCCAAAAATTTGAAATAGCATATACTATGCCTTATAGTACCTTATAGTATCAGGTAAGTAATATTTTTGATAATACTAGACATTGATAATACTAGACATTGTAGACAATACTGATGAACTGCGCCTCTTACCTAGATCGATTCAGTGATAGACTGTTACGGACTGTATTCATTATTCATATTTGCTCAGCTTTAGCATTTTACTACATTTTGCTAGACCTTGTTTCAACTCAAAATACTTAAAATAATAAACTCTGGATTTTCTTTGTTAGCAAATATCAAATGCAGGTCTGACAGGTCAAGTTCACTTCATTACACACAATTAAAACTTTATCACCCCCCCTGTCCGTCTGCTTGCGGTGTGGCAGCTAGTGTGCCTTGTAGGGTGCGACAGAGATACTCCAGGCAGGCCTCGGACTGGCCGGCCTCCTCAGAGTCGACCAGAGGGACTGGCACTCTGACGTAACTCTCATTCCCCCCCTCCAGTCCCCGAGACGGCAAAGCAATCTCGGAGGGCAGGGTCATTCTGACTGACTCTTGCACAGAGCGCAGAAGAGACGTCAGATACTGACGGCTTTTTATGGGCTGCACCGGAGTCAGCCGACCTGCCACCCCTTCGCAGTCATGCAGGGCAGAATGTCGGGCAGAGCGCAAAAGCAGCAGGGGTTTTCGTGCTGTTGGAATCGCGGCCCCACTCCTCCACCCCCCCCTCGGTGACTGCACTGCAGATGTGCCTTTAGAGGAGGACACAATCACAATGTCAGCTGCTGCATCTGCCGCATGCGCCCCTTCTGCTGCCGTCCCCGCATCTGCCTTCTCGCGATCTCCCCGCCCCCTCTCCTCTAAAGCGGGCGATTTCTCTTCTCTTGGGGGGTATTCAGGATGCCTATATAGATGGGGACCCGAAAAATCATCATGGTGTGACGCGAACGTGCGACCTACGTCACCTCCCGGAGACAGCAATGGGAGGCTGCCGACTGATTTGGGGCCTTTGAGGTCGAAGGCTGATTTGGCCTCGCAAGTGGCTCTGAAGTCAGCCAGAGTTTTTCGGAGCATCATCCATGAATCTACACAGCGCGCTGACGCACGCGACCTTCTTCCCCCTGTCTTCTCACTCGCAATGTCTGCATCTTTTGAGGCCTCTTGCTCCTGCAGATTGACTTGTCGTTCGTACACCGAGAGAGATTTCTGAATCAACTCGGCAGTATCTGACAAAAACACCAAGTGGCTTGCAAACCGTTGAAGCAAATCATCCTGCTCTGCGAAAGTAGACATCGAGTCCTCCACTGCCTGCTCATTTTCTGTCTTTGCCAACGCCTCTGTACGGAGGCGGGTTCTCAAGGTGGCAGACGCACCCTGGACCTCTGTGGAATCCTGCGGCATGTTTTCCATCCCAGGGGTGTACCCACACGCCGTGAGAAGGTGTCGGAGTGCAAACTCCGATTTTCTCATCTGCTGGACTGCTGTGGTCAGACGCAGGTATCCGAACGTCAGCAGACGGACTCTCTCTGCGATGCAGTTTGTGTACTGGGCTTCGGAGGTCGTGTTCTGCCCTAGTTTGGAAAAGATGCCTGCGACTTCGAGCAGCAGCATCTTCGACAGGGTAGTTGAGAGCAGACAGCAGACACGCTCACACTCGGTAAACGCCAAAACATAGTAACACGTGGGAAGGAGTACCTCGGGGACAAGGAGGCGTTCCGAGGTGAACATGCTGAACAAAGTTTCGCACAAATACATTTGGTGGTCTTGTATGGCAGTCAGACAAGTTTCCGTGGACGGTTTGTGATTGCTGACTTTCGTTGGGACTTCCTTCATTTGTCCTGCTGCCATAGCAACATCGGCCTCCGACGCGGTGGCGGAGTGCGTGGTTTCCAGTGTCTTAAGGGATGTGCAGAAGAATTCATAGTGAAGTTGCACGGCCTTACTGGACATTCCTGTGGAGAAGGCAGCGACTGCGTTTCGAATGGTGGCAACGTGCTCACCAAACATGGCGCCGCCATCTCCTGCATCCGCGTCTTTCATTTTGATCTTTTGCGTCCCTTCGATCGAGAAATGACGACAGCAAAATCGACCTCTACATCGCTTGAGAGATCACGGAGACAGTTCGGATCGAAATTGTCTTCATTCGTCTTGCAGTCTGAATGAATTGTTGGTTCGCCAGGGAAAGCACCATGCATGCATGCAGCGCTTGTTTCGAACCTGTTCGGTAAGCGGGACGGCACAGGACGTTCACTTGCAAATTGAATGATCACAGATCGATCCGTGCAGATCGCTTTCTTCGCTCTGCATACAATAATAGGGTCGAGCTGTCGTCCAAAAAGCCATGCATTCAACCATATGTCATTAACATTACGTACGTACGTACGTACGTACGTACTGCATGCATGCAGATCGACACTGCGTGCATCTTACTATACTATACTCGCACTGCGTGGGCACCACCTGTGCAGAAATTTGCATTTTGGGACCAAATCATGCATGCATGTCCAAATCTTACTATATATAGCTTTTAACCAAGTAGTGATTTGTGCGCACATAGTTGCCATTCGGGCCCAACTGGAAGGGACACATAAAAATTTCTCTATATATAAGCCGGCCCCCGCAATTACTCTGAAGCTTTTTGAACATCATTTTCCTTCGAAACTCAAGTTCACTTTACTTCACTTGAGTTGTACAACTCAATCTGCACACTGCATGGCAATTGTTGAATGAATGGTTGGCGGGTTCCCCGTCTCTCTGAGTAATAATGTCGTATATAGTGTACATTGCAAAAGAGGAGCGTGCATAAAAAGGCATATCCCGACATGCGCTGCTCATGACGCCTCGAAAGAGAAGAACTTTTGTATGTGTCCCTCGTTCGACGCAACGAGAGTACATGGGAGTACCCACCACAACAACGTCGGCGCGCAGCGCGCACCCACTCTCGTGTATATACAAGTCATGCAGTTCGCGCGCCTTGCGCGCGGATTTCGCCACGGCAGTAAGTTTGCCATGCAAAACTATAGACGCAAGTCTCCATGCTTGTGCGGGTTTTTTGTCCAGGACGCCACAAAACAGACCAACACTAACCATGCATACTAGTGGGAGGGCTGGTCATGTTCGGCATACCCGGCGCTCAGGCGTACCCTGACCAAACTATAAATTATAGTACTCAGCGTGAATCGGCACAGGCATAGTCTGAGTCAGAAAAAAAAAAAAATCGGCTTCTTTAAGAAACTTACGGCTGAAAAGGCAACTTTTTTAGAAAAACCTTTTGACAAACTTAGAGAAACTAAGCTAGAACCGCACCTCATTGATTGATTGATTTAAAATTAGGTTCCGCATAGTTCCACGTATATATGGGGATATGATATGCATAAAAAAACCTTAGTTTTTCGATATCATCATTTTTTAAAAGACTGAATATGCGGTAAAGGGTAGTATTCTTAACCAAACTTGACCAAACTATAAAGTATGAACTAAAAAGCACAGGAACGTCTTAGGAAGGCACATTATATTTGATATACCCTGCGTAAATTAGCGTAAAATAAGGTCTACTTGCATGATAAATCACGAATACATATGTTTTACATTAGTACTTACTTACTTACTTAATTGTGGTTAAGCTTAGGGTCTCCGAAACCAGAGACAAATGGCAACTCATGCATGCAGTTATAAATAAAAAGAGCAAGCCGCCGCAGTTTAGCCTCATCTGTGAGTCGGCTTGCTATGTTAAAATAGTTAGCTATTTTTACTATTTTAATAATAAAATAACACTAAATGAGCATTCGCTAGCGTGCTCCTAGCTTGTAATATGACATGAATGTTCACAGACTGCCCTTTGCCATTGTTCACAGGCTGGCGGGTTAAGTCACCTCACGCAACGCGGCGGCGGGTCATACAGATGTGCATGGACTAATTAGAACCCGCCGCCAGACCTTAACCGGCTCAAAAATTTCGAGGGGAAAAGGAACAGCCCTCTGTTCCCTTTTCCCTCCTGGACTCAAACCAACGACCCTAAGAGATGTCAGTTCGCCTCTCTAGACTCTCTCTAGCTGCTTGGTGTAGAAAAAACGACTCCCAGACTCACAGGGAGTCCAAAGAACGGACGTCTGAGGTCTGACACCTGAAGAGGCCAAAGTAGCCTTCCTGGACTCAGAAGTTCAGAAAGGGCTGTGGTACATCAATAATGATAAAATGCATATCAACACGCTCCATCTGGTCTAGGTAACTTAGTTCTAATAGGGGATAAGGAATAGTTAGTGCACTGTGGACTTTAACTGACAAGTCTTCTCATGAACAGAAAGATACACTCCAGATCTAGCTCCAGATAGCGCCCTATGTCAAATTGCCGGAAGGGCTTTTTCCTTTTTGAGCACTTTAAACCTGCAGCCATTGCACAAAGGTACTGCCCAACACTTATATGCTCCTGTCTGGAGGGAAAGAGCAGGATAGAACCACTTACCGGGGGAGCTGGAGGTCGACTAATACCCCTGAGATGCCAATTCTCCACAACAGGAACACAAATTTACACAATCTCGCCTTCCCACAACCAGCAGACTCACCAGGAACCTATCCCGCTGGCCTGGGAGGATGACAACAGACATAGGGCATTAGGCAAAATTGCTGGGGATCGATTCTGCGGCCTCCTGGTAGAAAGAAGGAATATTGCTTTGGAGGCCTGGGAGGTATTTTCCTGACTGGTCCAGACTGGAGCTGCCAGACACGCCCAAGCAGATCAACTGCACCACAAGACTTCACCCCGACACAGAGGCAAGCTGTCTAGTACTAGGGGAGCAGAATTGTGCCAGTTTGACTATCGGTACTGCTCTACACAACAAGGTAGACAGGAAGGGACGAGAGGACGAAATGACCCTTCTCTGTGTGTTGGTGTGCTTTTTGAGCATTCTAAGCACAATTTCGGGATTTTGGGAGTGGCCCCAGAAAGTTTTGGCCCAAATTCTTGCACCAACGCACTCAGCGGCCTCTGGAGCATTTGGTACCTTTTTGGGCCCTGGGCGCCGCCGGAATCGTACAGACCGGCTTAACCGGCTCAAAAATTTTAGACCCTTCTAATTGGTCCATGCACATCTGTATAACCACCTTCTGCATTGCGCATCATCATCATCATCATCATCAACTATTTTCTAACTATTTTACTATGTGATGTAGCAAATGATAAAAATAGTAACTATTTGAACTATTTTTACTATTTTTTCAACTATTTTTACTATTTTAAATAGCTTGCCAACTCATAGATGCTGCTTTCATATGAATATGAACAACCACGACCCTCTACAGCCTAGGCTGAAACTAAAGGCTGAACAACCACACAAGATGCACGTGCACTCATTTTAAACAAGCTTCAATCAGTGTACTTACCTTCTTCAGTTCCTGGTCTAGAATGAATGAAACAAGCTCCTTTACATATGTTTCTTCTTCTCCAATACCTCTTCCCCCAGCTGCAGCAGTCCATCTTGCTCATCATCATTAACAAAGCTTCGTCGAAATACATAGAGGGTCTATACATTGCGATTGCTGTGTGAGGCTTCCTTGGTCTGCGACTAAAAACTCTAATTTATATGGCGTCTGTCATTTTAAATTTCTTATTTTTCTCATATATTTTATCGTTGATGTGCATCAACGGGGTACGGAGGGTCTGACGACACGTTCAGTTTTCTTCTTTGCAACTATGCACTTTCTTCTTTTCGTGCCTGTTCTCCTAGCTGTTCTCTTTATGTTTCCAGTGACTCAATCACTTTGTTCGATTGATTCCGTTGGTACCTGGCCCCACTGCCGATATCTGCCGATTCAGAGAAAGATAAGTTAATCAAACTTGAGTCCTGCCAAAGGATGGGATCATGCTGAAACAAAACAAAACCAAACGAGCGATGAAGTATGCAAGGACTTGGAACGGCAGGCAACGGTTGCTGCAAAATTAAGGGAAAGTGTTGGTGCACCTGGGGGGGCTCGTCGCTGACGGGTTGCAATGCGAGGAGGCAAAGTGCAACAACGGATATGAAGAAAGACCGATCGACCCTGATCGAATGATTGTGCATGCATGTGCAATTCTGACGGCTGCATGATTTCGATACGGCATATACGCCTTTTGTGATCGGGGAAGGGGATTCCGAATGAAACAAAAGAAGAAGTAATAGGCGAAAAAACAAAATAACCGTACGTCAAAAGACACAGAGGGAGTTCACGTTGGATCGAGGCAAAGTTGGAGCTGAGCCAAGCTGTTAATTTAGAGTTGCATGTCGGAACACCCGTTCGTTCATGCACAGTCAGTCACTTGATCATTCTCCTTGCCCTTGCAATCCGCACACCGCCAAAGGAGACGGCTTATGGAGAGTCACGAGAGAGAAGGAAAAGGATATTCATCCAGGCAGGCTGTCTCTGAAAGAGACACGTGCTACATGCACGTCATTCAAACCCAAATTCAGTCAGTCAGTCAGTCAGTCAGTCAGTCAGTCAGGTACATCTGCACCGGCTGCATGGATGCGTGGCCTTGACTCACCACGTCGTGCACCGGAGTAGTGTATCTTTCTTTCTTCCTTTCTTTTTCTCTTTCTCTCATTCATTCATTCACATTTCTCACTGCCAGGGACTCAGTGCAGACATGCAGATTATAGAGTAAGGTGGTCGGGTGAATCAATGGACCCTGCCTGAGTGACATCATCTGCTTGATTCTGTTTGCTTGGATAGCTTGATTGATTGCTCGATCCGTCGGTCAGTCTTTCTTGCCGAAAACATCAAACAGGTCAGGAAGCCCATCGCCCAACTTGCTAAGATCCAGGTCCCCTAGCTTGAAAGCAGCTTTCTCTTTCTCCTTCTCCCCAGTCTTCTCTTTCTTCTTTGGGGGGGGACAGGCGGGAGTGTCATCCGTCACCTCGACGCTGCAGGAGGTGCCGGTCCTCCCCTCGACACAGAAACAGACCCCGAAGCGACACCTCCCCCTGCCGCTACACTCGTTGGGACACCGACTGCCCAGCTCTTCGTATTGCCGAATGAAGCGCGTGTCGCCTAAAGTGGCTCGACAGTCGAAGATGCAGTTCTGAAGAACGTTCGGGTCCTCTACCGTCGCGTTACAATCCTCCTCGCACCCCGCAATCCTCATTTCGCAGCCCGGCCCGTCATTCGCACACAACAAGTCCAATCTATCGGGGAGACCTTGACCGAAATCTCCACCGGGGGACGGAAACGCACTCGCTGGGCAGTCGCCGTAGACCGTCGTGAAGGGTGCAGTAGAGGGCACGGAGGCTGCGAACGTTGTAGTGTCACCAGTTGTGTAATGACACAGCCCCGTGCCCCCAGTCGCAGTTGCGGGCCGAAGAACCTTTACTCTAAATTGGCATGCAAAAGCCGAGAGTGTGGCTCTGACAATAACCCCGTTGCTGGGGTTTTCAAACTGAAACACGGTCTCTGATGGGTGGTTGCCCTCCACGATCTTGAGAGTGGAGCCATCGGGAAACGTTGCAGGGAGGGGCAAGGGCATGGAGGCCGAGTCCAGTCTCACGGCGTTCTGAGGGTCTGTTTCGGTACCGGAGATTTCGATGAAGCTCTGTCCGGTTGTGATGCCGACAGCGAAGGGTGCGGAGTAGTAGGTGAACGCTTGCTGCGCAATGTCCACGCTGAGGTCAGCGGTAGGTGTCTTGTGGAGAATGTTGGAGGTTCCTCCGTGATAGTCATAGTAGATGTTATCCCAAGTCCTAAAGTGAGGGTCCGGGTAGACGTCGCAGGACTGAAGGTCATCCTGTGCGATGCCTTTGTCGAGCAAGATGGCGAAAACAAGCGACAGAGTGTGAGAGAAACGCATCTTGTTCATGCGTGCTACTTACGTTTCGTTTTGCGCGAGTGTCACAATTGAGGGGAGGCTATATATATATATATATATATATATATATCGATATATAGGTGCTTCTCCTGTGAAATTGAAAGGAAGAGAAAGGCAGGTCGCTGTAGGGAAGACAGTCGGAAGGTCTCTTGCAACGGTTGCAAGAGGCGAGAGCGGGTCCTCAGCGGGAAGGTCAGACAAATTAAATTCGTCCCAATTTTCGATCGAGCATGCAAGCGCTGCGGCTGCATGCTTGAGGGGCACGCATCCCCTAATTCAAGAATGCATGTGCAACACATTGCAACACTGCAACACTGAATCGACGCGTACGTTCAACTATATATATATATACGGGATACACCCAACGAGTTGGGTGAGTGCCTCGGGGGGCCATTTAGGGGGTCAGCCATAATTTGATTGCATGATGAAAACCATCAGGGGCTTGGGCATGTCTTGTCTGTAATGCATGCATGGGCAAATGGCGGGGGCCACGGCAACGTGCGCAAAATATGCTTTTCGGGACCGTGCATGAACACATATGTAATTAACTCCGTGCGAGTTACTTGAGGGGCACGTATCATGAAGAGCAAAGTATGTATCGATCGATGCATGCAAGAATACCTGATTAATTATCTTTTTTAGTGTCTCTCTGGTCCTTTGTCGGGCCAGTATGCATCTTGCCTAGGTATAGGTCCTGTCCGTCTATTATGGCCAATCTGTTGCAAGCGCAAGCCCCTTGAACTAGGCCGCCGCACCTAGCTTATACTACTCCACGGTGGACAAAAATTAATACCTTTTATTCTCCGTGTGTTCGCGTGGTCAACTCTGCCTATCTATAGATGAGCGTTGTGGTCTTCTTTTTCGTTTCCCCAACTTTTTCTTCAATGGGTTCCTCAGCCCGTTAAAAAAATTTGTTTCTCCTCAACATTTCTTTATTAAACCCTTTCTTTACATCCATAAATTCTTTTGCATGCTTAGCGGCTTTTAGCTCCTTTGTCATATTTCTTCAATCTGATGTTGTCAGGCTCTTCTCTCCATTTATGTCTTTTCTATCTCGTAAACATCAAAATGGTCTTTCTCTTTCTTTCAATTCTCTTGCCAGCGCCCCTGCTAGCCCCCCCCCCATTCTTTTACTCTTTCTTTTCTGCAAGGCCCACGTAAGCCGATTAATTATAGTGGAAATGACGCACGCGCAGTGACGCACGCACGTCGAGATCCGATTTCTGCTACATATTTAAGCGTTACATCGATCTCCCCCCCTAAAATTTGAAGAGCGCGATATGCGACTGCGTGCGTTCTCAGGGCCTCTCGGCTGAGCCCAGCAAAGCTGAGCTGCCCCCCGAGGCGATATGCATATATATATATATATATATATATATAATGGCAGTTGTTTTATTAATAATTGGAAACACCGCCATGCACTCAGCTCTGTATTGCAATTATTCGTATATATATATACATATATATATATATATATATATATATACGTTTTACGTAGATACAGACGTACGTATACTCTTGGATATAAGAGGTATATACGTAGAAACGTCTCCATGTATATGAACACTTGTGTGTAGTAACGAGCGCGGACCGGGTGACTGCATCCCGCGAGACAGTCAAACACTTTAAATTATATTCCGACAACCTACATAGAAACCCAGTTCTTCCCCGCATCTAGCTGGTGCACTCACTCCAGTGCCATTCGATCTCTTCATCTGCAGGCTTCAGGTCACCTGCATGCATGGGGTCACCAAAGTTGTCGGGAGGGCAGCCGTCTACAAAGACAATGAAAGGACTGGCAAAAGAGTTCTCTCCTCTTGACTCTGACCAAGGCAGCGTTTGACGTTTCGACCAACGAAAAGACGTTTGAGCCTTGCATGGCCCCCCCTCTTCCCACCATTGAACTTGTGGCTCCGGCTCTATATATTCTGATTTGGCTGTCACGATGTTGCAACGCAAATCTTCAGGCAACTTCCGGACGGGGTGCTCCCTTGCAAGGACGCGGTCGGTAAAACCAGGCTGACAATTCGCAAGTTCGACGAGACATTCGCATTCTAACATGCAGCCTCTCTATGTAAAAACCAGAATTCAGTGGATACCTGTGGGAACCGTTAGTCTCCTCCATTCATTAATTTGCATTTCCCCCCCTTATTTTCTCTTTCTGTGGTTCTGTGTGTCTTTCTCTGCCTGCATGCCTGCTTCTGTGCTTGTCTACCCGGGCGGCCGAGGAAAAACACAAGCTCAAGCTACGAATCTCCCGTCTCAGTTGTGCTCTTGACCTTGTATGACTTCTCTGCAGGCTCTCTCTCCTCTGAGAAGATTGGCAATCATTGTATAGGCAAATACATGTATAAAATTTTAGAATGCATGATTTCATTCGATCCGGCTGGCTCTGCCTCCCCCTATGCATGCAGATCCTGTCGAGAGATCCGCTTCCCACAACCCCCACCGGACCCCCTTTCTCCACGACGCTGGCCCCAAAGAGCCCCACTGGAACCGTGGAAGCACAAGGAGAGGAGACGGCTGGAGCTGCGGTCCAAATCCGTCAGACCTCTCTCTATAGAGGCCGCTATGGAGGGCACCACGCACACGATGTCTCTGAGGAGCTGGGGTCCCCCAGTGGAGAATTTTTCTTGGCATGCCGAGGCCTCCTTCAGGACTCTACAGAGGTGTGACGAGAGGGAGAGGGGCGGTGCTAATGGATCGACACTACAGGCGTGCAGCAGAGACTCTGCGCATGTGTCTGTTGCAGTGTTGCAGACTCCCCAAAACTCCAAACACGCCGACATCACGACAATGAATCCCCAGACCGACACATGCCAGCAGGAGACAGAGACAGAATGTCCGGTGTAGCTGCACCATTGCATGGATGGATACAGCAGGGAAACAGGGTTTCATTCATATGGGAGGGAAGGGGGGCGGGCGACGGGTTAAGCGAGTGGAAGTGTTTGTGTCATTTTGCAAGGTTATGTAACTTACTCTTTTTGCTTCGATTCATTTTTCTGCCAGCATGTACCTGTTGGTCAGGTGTACTTCTTTGTCAGCACAACTGGGCCCACCCTTTCTGACGAGCCTTCCCCCCCCGTAGTGCGTGCACTAGACACCCACGTTTCGTTGGACACGCACAAAATCTCTAAACGACACACACAAAATCTTTGCCCTTTCCTTTTGGTTGATTTTGTTCTTGTTTGCGTGCTGCCTGTGTGCAGACCAAGCAGGTCCTCTCTACAGAGTGGCAGACCTCGCGAGGCGCCATTGGGGTTTCGCACAGGCAGTCCCCCCCCCTTCCCTGGACACGCACGGCTTCTTTGCCTTCCATAGGGAGACACACACCCGGAGCGACGCGCCGGCTCAACCGCGGAGACACCGAAACGAGGCGGCAGACGACCCTAGTTTGTGGCTCAGAGGGCCTTCTGTCTCTCAGACACTCACAGCCTCCAGGGTTGATGACAAAGGTCCGACAGTCCGTATTCTTGAAATTAAATTTTTCTTTCTTCTCAGAGGTTGACTCAAAGAAAAAAGACATGAATGAAGGGAGGGAGGGAGGGAGGCAGCTTGCTTGCCATCTAGATTCCTCAATGCTTTTCAGTTGTGCAGGACTAGACAGACAGCCTTAAGAACTCCATGCAATTTTGTCAACATGCTCGCAGGCACGCTTGTAGTTGTGTGTGTAGTGATTCTCCCCCCCCCCCCCNCCCTCTCTCTCTCTCTCTCTGTGGGTGTGTCTGTATGTGTACGTGTATGTGTATGTGTGTATTCATGTGTGTGTGTGTGTGTGTATGTGTATGTGAAGGTGTGTGTATGTGTTTATGTGTCTACACGTTTGTGTGTTTCTGTGTGTGTGTGTGTGTGTGTGTGTGTGTGTTCTCTCTCTCTCTCTCTGTGTGTGTGTGTGTGTGTGTGTGTCTGTATGTGTACGTGTATGTGTATGTGTGTATTCATATGTGTGTGTGTGTGTGTGTGTGTGTATGTGCATATGTGTGTGAAGGTGTGTGTATGTGTTTATATGTCTACACGTTTGTCTGTTTGTGTGTGTGTGTGTGTGTGTGTGTATCTCTCTGTGTGAAACGCCTTAACGTATGTGTGCAGGAAACCTTTTGGTCAAGTGTCCTCCCCTCTCCTGCTCTGACGACCACCCATCTCCTCCAATCGACCACCAGGAGTGTGAAGCCAGGCTGGAGAAAGAAAACAGACAGCACGAACAGCAGCAGCAAAAGACGCAGCGGGAGAGAGGCACGGGTAGTGCAGAAGAAAGCCAGCAAAGAGGGCATAAAAGCGAGCAGGCAGGTCCATCTCAAACAGAGATGTCCTCTGTTAGCCCTATCGCCTCTTCAGCCAGGCTACCGCCCCCCCTCGCCTCAGTGCTAGCAACAATGCCGGTTTCCTTCTCAACCAAGTCCCTCACCCCGCAACAGCACGCGACACGCACAAGGCGCATGCTCCCTGCTCCTGTGCAGGAAGAACGCCAGCCAAAGGAGCCAAGAATGCGCCCTCTTGACCTATCCCCCCACCCCCCTGATGCCAGTGCGTGCTCCGAATCCCTCATAGGAGACGGGGGCGGCACGTCGAGGACCCAGCAAGCCCGGCCACGGACCCCCTTTCAGGTATGGGTAGAAGCTGGTGTTCAGACCCCTGCCTTGTTCCCCCCCTCACACGGTCACGGAAGCGAGACCCCCAAGAACCCTGTGCCTGTAGCAGATGGCTGGGGTGTCCCTTCTCCCTTCGGACAGTCTCACTGGATTCAGGATGAGGAGGGCAAAAGGTCGATGTCGATTACCATACACAGACCCCCGAGAGAAAGAGAAAGAGAGAGTGAGAAGGAAAGAGAAGGGCGCGAGAAAGCAGGGGGGACGGGGCGTCCAGGGACAAACGCGGCAGAGCAGAGGAGGCAGGATCTCATTAGAAGCAGGGGGGGAGCGCGGCAGATGAAGAGAAGTGTAACGTTCTCGTCGCTTGTTCAGAGACCTTCTGCAGAAAAGGGAGGTCACAACAGAGATGCGGGCCAAGAGGGGGGGCACATGGCAACTAAGGGAGCAGAGGGGGGAGGGAGCATTTCCGCGTCTTCGAGTGCGTGGATTGCAGCATCTCATGAAGAGTGGTTAGATCTTCTCAGACAAAGACTCCACCCCCTGTCCAGAGAGGGGGAACATCGGTCGAACGGGCATTTTGAAAGACAAGGGAGTGCGAGTGTAGACGTCCCCCCACTACAGCCTCCTGTGTCACACACGGAAAAAGCTCAGACGACAGTCCAAGCAGGGCAGGGGGAAAGCATTTATGTCGGTCCCGTGGACTCTGTAGGGCCTTCCCAAGTCCTCAAACATTCCGTCTCTGTCACAGGGCCGGGGGGGGAGACTTCATATGGATCTCTGCAGGAGACTTCGAAAGAGGCATCCCTCCACATGGAGAGAGAGACACAGGCGGGGAAGCTGAAGGGAGGTATTAGTCCCATCACAATCCAGCAAAAAGCAGAAGACAAGCCATTCACAATTCAGCAGCAGCAAACAGAGAACAACAAAGCGGCCCCACATCCTCCTCCCATTGGGGCAACCGGATCCGTGCGTGTGTCGACCAAACTAGATCCTCTTGCCGGTCGGGGTCACATTACTTTTTCAATGGATCCTTTAGGGCGAGTACACCAACATGAAGACATGAACCCGGCATGGAAATGGGAAGAAGAAACTGCTGCTGCTGCTGACTCCCCTTCCCAGTCTCCGCAACAACAGGTACTCGTAGCAGAAGAAAGAGAAAGAGAAAGAGAGAATAATTCAAACACACTCAGTGCGTTGGCAGGTCTCCGATTTCGAATTCAAACAGCCCCCCCGCCGATCAAATGCCCCACATTCAATCTGTCAAAGCACGGCACTCTATCACGAAAGCTTCAACTGCAGATGCTGGGAGGGAATCACCTGATGGAGTCCCACAGCAAACTGGAGTCCCACAACCGCCCCCCCGGCCCGCCCTCCCGTTCCGCACCTGCCGCCGGGACCTTCCCGATCCCTCTTCCTTCTGATGCAGCAGCTGAGATGAACAACACGTCTCTTACCCTGAATGCGGCGGAAGTCCTTCGGAGTTCCCTCATCTCGGGATCCCTCCCCTTGATGGACTCAGAAGACTCGGAGAATCCCTGTCCTCCAGATATAGACACTCTGCAAATCTCGCACTCATGGCAATCAACAGCAGCAGGAGCACAAGGGGGGGGTGCTATCGTGCAGAGAGATTTGATGATTCTATCCGAAATCGATCCCAACTTTCACCAACCGCCTCTCAGGGACCCTTCATCTTTTCCCTCCGATCTCATTGGAATGGAAACCAATTCCCTGGCCTCCTTTACAATCGATAGCCTGATGGAAGTTCGCCCTTCTGCCTTAGGCCAAGAAGCAGAGGAACAATTCAACTTGGGGGAAGACTCCATTTTCATCACGGGGACGCTGCCTGGCGTCCCTCTTGAGAGAGATCAGAGGGAATTGGGGCGGTACGTTGCGGATAAGGGAAACGCAAAGGGCAACTTGGCGCTCGCACTAGGTGTAGGGAGGAGTCCTGTGCGTCCTTCCACGCCCCCCGCGGGACCCCACACATCTCCTAGGGCAACACTAGGAGAAGAAGAGAGGAGGGTTGCAGCAGAAATGGGAGACATCGTTCCGAGAGAGAGGTTGGAGTTCAACTCTGACGTCCATCCCTCGAAGCAAACTCTACTTAGTACGGGAAAAAACACCGGGACTGAAAACAGCCCCCTGCCCCTCGTAGGACCTCTCCATTCTCTGCCCCCTCCCGCCTGTAGGACCTCTCGAATGCAGCAGCCAGTAGAAGAAGAAAATAAAAACACCGCCCCTCCTCCTCCGGCAGCCTTTCTCACGGACGGCCCAGCTGAGGGCCTGACTTCAGCAGCCGGAGGTCCTCCTCATCCAGCGTCCTCATCAGCACCAGCAGGGCCTTCACCCCCCCGGCACCGGCAGGGGTCTCCATTCAGGCAGAGGCCGGGGTCCGAGTCCAACGGGGCGGACCGGGTGAGGATGTGTGCATGGGGGGATGGGGGGGCCTTCAAGCAAGGCTCGCCCTCCCGAAAGAAGACTCCACTGCCTGTGCCTCTGCCTGCATCAGCAGCCTTCAGACAGATGAGACAGGTCCAGGGGGGGGCAGTGAAAGAGTGTGACCGCCGCGTGAATGCGATTAGCCCCTCCAGACAGCATCAGCCTGCTGAAAAGGGTGCGTCACCTCTCCGGAGGGGGGCCGAAGAGTCTCCTCCCCCCTCCCCCTCCCCCTGTTTTCCTCTTGCACACAACACTGTAGCCCAACGTGCCCATACCGTGGGCGGCAAAGTCAGACGACAGGGATGGAGGGGGCACTCCCCGCAGATTGCAGAGGGATGGAAGGGGCACACCACCCGGCAGATTGCAGAAGGGGCACCGACTGGGAATGCTTCATCATCAGGAGAGGAGTACCAACCTTCAGAGCCTCCAGATATCAGTCGCCTCCTCTCTCTGGGCCGGGGGCGGGGGCGTCAGACTGTGCTGAGGCCTTGTCTCAGACGTCCTGTTTATAGCGATTCCTTCTCATGGCGGCTGTTGGAAAAGCTGCAGCGCCAAGAGAAAGAACCACCCGATTGAAAAAAGACTTAAGACACAGCTGTGAGTTGCAGGACGGTAGCAACATGCATAGCCAGTATGTATCATGGGCTTAGCAGCAAGAATTTGGGAACATGCAGATTTGTGCGATGCTCTAGGGGCTACTACGGCGAACAATAACTATGAAGCTCATATATAATCATTTATGATCATTTTATAAAACACTTAAGTTACACTTTGTACCGGCTATCAATGCCCCACCATCATTCCTTCAATATTACAGTTTCAAAATCAGTTTAAATTTATTTAAAGTAATCTTTTAAATTAATCTTTCTTCTATATTAGTATAAAAGGTTTTTTTTTCTATATTTGCTTTTAGAGCTAAATCTAAAGTTGATTAAACCTAAGCAACGTAAAGTGATGAATAAAAAAAGAAAAAAAATATGGAAACGTCTATTATCTTATATTATCTTTTCTTATCTTTTTTTAAAATACTATAATCAAAACTATTTAACAAAACTTAAATTGAATTGAATTGAAGTGGTTGAAGCCGAGGAGGCATCACTTAGGCTCTGGCCAACCAGGAGGTATTACATGCTAGATTATATGCAATGTTTGTTTATGAAATGTTCCAACTTAGGCGGAGATCGAAAGAATAAAATATGTTTAGGAGTTGTCGAAGGCGGCTTGAGACAAAAACAAAAAATCAGCCGATGTCCAAGCCGATGTCTCTGTCACTCTCTGACATATATTACTTGTTGTCAGAGATAACAAAAGAAAAAAAAAAACCTAGGAAATAATAAGATTGAAAACATACTGGAAAACAAAATATTATTTTTTCAAATTCTCTCTTTGATATTTCCTTCCTTCCTTCCTTCCTTCCTTCCTTCATCCATTCATTCATTCATTTCTTTCTTTCTTTCTTTCTTTCTTTCTTCCTTCCTTCCTTTCTTCTTTCTTTCTTTCTTTCTTTTTTTCATTCTTTCATTCTTTCATGCTTTCATTCTTTCGTTCTTTCATGCTTTCATTTTTTCATTCTTTCATTCATTCATTCATTCT
The DNA here is from genome assembly GCA_018398765.1 of Chromera velia. Taxonomy (NCBI): domain Eukaryota; family Chromeraceae; genus Chromera; species Chromera velia. The sequence goes on along the minus strand of JAHBMJ010002031.1, from coordinate 20,988 downwards.
TTCTTTCTTTCTTTCTTTCATTCATTCTTTCATTCTTTCATGCTTTCATGCTTTCGTTCTTTCGTTCTTTCGTTCTTTCATTCTTTCATTCTTTCATTCATTCTTTCATTCTTTCTTTCTTTCATTCTTTCCTTCTTTCTTTCTTTCTTTCAGTTTCGGACTTTCTTTCTTTTTCCTTCAATCGTTGCCTCCTCGTCCGGCTTTGGTGCATTTTTTTTTATTGAGTCGTTCTCATTATTCTCTCTCCTCATTTATTCTGTCGAGCTTTTGGACAAACAGGCGGCAAGATGGGAGGTCAGCTGAAAAAATAGACGTGCAATTAAATGGAGCAACGGAAAAAGGGAGGGAGAAAGGAAGGAAACAATGAAGCATGAATGAAGCATACAGACAAACAAGTAAAGAAGCAGGGATTGAGTAAATTTGCAATTCCGATTCCGGCCCCAAGGGAGTGACAATGATTTACTGAGAAAGGCAGTCTGTGAGGGAGTAACATTTAGTCAGTTAGCCAGTCAGTCAGTCAGTCAGTCAGTCAGTCAGTCAGTCAGCTGGTCAATCAGTCCGTGAATCAGTCACACTGACAGAGACATAGACTGCGTGTTTCTCTCGTTTCTCTCTTTCTCAGACAGACAGACTATATGGTTTATTTCCTTCCCCTTCTTCATGGACACAACCGACATAAACAGACAGACAGACTATTTGGGCTCTTACAGACAAACTGTATCGTCTTTTCTTTCCCTGACAGAACAGACAGACAGACAGACAGGCAGGCAGGCAGACAGACAGACTATATCGTCTTTTCTTCACTTCACCTTTTCCGAATCGCTTCCAGACAGACAGACAGACAGACAGACAGAACAGACAGACAGACAGACAGACTATATGTTTCTTCTTCTCCCTTCTTTTCTTCATGGACACAATAGACAAAAAGAAAGAAAGCAACAAAGACAAAGGAACATCACGACAACTCAGACAGACAGACACTCAGACAGACAGACAGACAGACAGACAGACAGGCAGACAGACTATATCGTCTTTTCTTCACTTCACCTTTTCCGAATCGCTTCCAGACAGACAGACAGACAGAACAGACAGTATTTGGTTTGTTACAGACAGACTATATCGTCTTTTCTTTCCCTGACAGAACAGACAGACAGACAGACAGACTATATGTTTCTTCTTCTCCCTTCTTTTCTTCATGGACACAATAGACAAAAAGAAAGAAAGCAACAAAGACAAAGGAACATCACGACAACTCAGACAGACAGACACTCAGACAGACAGACAGACAGACAGACAGGCAGACAGACTATATCGTCTTTTCTTCACTTCACCTTTTCCGAATCGCTTCCAGACAGACAGACAGACAGAACAGACAGTATTTGGTTTGTTACAGACAGACTATATCGTCTTTTCTTTCCCTGACAGAACAGACAGACAGACAGACAGACAGACAGACAGACTATATGTTTCTTCTTCTCCCTTCTTTTCTTCATGAACACAACAGACAAAAAGAAAGAAAGAACAAAGACAAAAGCACAGCACCAACAATCAAACAGCGTGGGCAGGGGGCCCGAAAGGTGCGAGTTAAGCGCCCCTTGCCTCTCCACCTCCAGACAGACAGACAGACAGACTATTTGGTTTCTTACAGACAGACCATATCGTCTTTCCTTTCCCTGACAGAACAGACAGACAGACAGACAGACAGACAATATCGTCTTTTCTTCACTTCACTTTTTCCGAAACGCTTCCTTTCTTTCGGACAGACAAGCAGACAGACAGACAGACAGACAGACAGACAGATGAGTAAATAAGATATAAGTCGATTGATTCATTGATTCTATTATTCAAACGTTGCATCTCGTTTTCTGGTTTCTCGTCCGTCAAATATGTATGTATAGCTGGTTCATCTCTTGACTGCCGTTTCATGAAAAACAAATCCTCCAAGCAAAAGGACCAAAGACATGCCTGCAAAGACCACGCCTGCCACCTTCTTTCCGTGCATTGCGTGTCCCTTTTCGTACTGGAAGCGATTCATCGAGTAAGCCAAAGCACCAGTGGGCAGGAGCGTCAGACGCGCCCAGAAGACCCGATCCTCCGCAGAGCCCCGCACGATTGACCGAAGGCCACACAACGCTAAGCCAAAAGCCGTGATTTCAAACGCAACGAGAAACCGTTTGGCAATCGGATGGAATTTCTCAGTCGGGCCCAAGGCACCCGTTGTTCGCACAATCTTTTCTGGAAATAAGAAAAGCAGAGGAGAGAGCAGGGCCGAAACTCCAGAGGAAGCAAGAAGACTCGCAGATGTCACCCACAGCATTTCTGAAAAAACTTCCCGAGCCGGCCACGGAGCGCGTCTTCTGGATATTCTTGCAACCTAACTCGGTCCGCTTTTGGTTGATAATGCAGTACAGAAGTTGCGCGTTCACAAAGTTGGTATGCTTGCTCGATCATGCAGCTTACAAGGAGTTTGCAAGTGCTCGTGCAGAACTTGAAAAAGCATATATATATATATATATATATATATACATATATATGTCGATATCAAGTCATGCGCTTGCGTATCGTCGATCAAAGTGGCTATCTCTGCGCATGTATATTCACAACACAGATCCGAGTTTTAATTGCTTTCAAAGAACATTTGAGCGTTCAGACAACCGTCAGTGCATGCATGCATGCTGTTTCCCCATGCTGATGGGGAAACAGCATGCAGCATGAATTCTTATCGCCTCTCCGGGCGTGTATTGGTCTTTGAATTTGTTGCAAAATTTTGCAACATGCATGTGTTGGAAAATTTTGAAACATGTTGCATGCAAACCATGCATAATTTTATTTGCAACAGATGCGTGGAAACAGTCAAAGTTTCTCAATTACAGTATATACGTTAACAGTCAAAGCCATGCACTGCAGATGTTCGAAGCTCTAGCATGCAAGCATGTTGCCGTGCGTTGTGTGGTGCACATGCCTGCTTTTCAACTCTCTTTATGTCAAACAGTACGTTGTCACATGCGTTCTTGCTAATGACCGTCGACCGATGTGTACTGTGATCAGTGAAGCTTCTGACGATGGCTCATTTAATACGTATACGTTGATGTTTCAGATCAGACCAGTCTGCAGCAACGATGACTTCGTGCCAAATCACAGTAGAACGATGGAGAACTTGCCTTGCGCAAAACAAAATTCGATCAATTTGTCCGATCTTGGTGGTTTCAGAGATCTGAGCCAACGCACATTTTGAAACCCCCTGCGCCACAAATGTCTGAAAAAGCCCTGATTCTCTTTTGTGTCTTCAGTCTGGCGCAACCTGTCTGTAGCCTGGCTGAGGGCTCTGCAAATGAAGACCTTTCTCTCCCCACTCGGTCCCCCTGCAAAGACACGCGCACGCCTCCGTGCCGTTTCCACCCTTGGCACGAGTGGGTGAGCTCTTCTGAGGACCCGCTACACAAAACACGCACGCGGCAAGCCTTCCCCGTCCCTTGTCACTGTGCAAAGGGTTCATCCTGCAAGACTCAGCAGACTGTGTACACAGAGCCACGAGGCCCCAGCCTGGGTCGTTGGCCTTGTCTTTCACGTCCTTCTCCTTCCTTCTCTAAAGGAGGGAGGGTGCTTGACTGTTCGGACGAGGGGCTTGAGTCTCTGAATGAATTGACTCGCAAAGGGTCTCAGGGATTCCTTGCTCGTGCGCCCGATGTCTTGTCAACGGAGAGTTTTGGCGAGCCGGGAAAGAACATCAAACACAGCGTGAGGGACACCGGATGCGTTCCCGGTTCTCTGGTCACACCGGAGACCTTCGTTCCCTGGGCAGTGTTTCACGAACCCAGAGCGCGGTTTGTGCACGCCAACGGAACGGTGACTGTGGTCACCGGTTCGATTGCATGTCCGAGTCCGCAGAGTCAATACTCTTTCTGTCCGCCCCGAGAGCGCGGTCTGGACATTCTGAATTGGCAAGACGGTTTCGGTTTCAGAGGGTTCACAGGGGACGGGTGGGACTACCCGACGGTGTTTGCGTTGGCCGGTTCTTCTTTTCTGCGCGGAGACAAAAGGACAGTCCCCTTCGGTCTGTACCCCTTTGACAGCAACACCTGTGATGTGCGAAATCGGTCCACTGGCCTGGGATGCTTTCCGGGGCACCCCGGTGACTCTTTGTGGAAGCAGGTAGGCCATTGAGACTTTTGACTGGAGAGTGATGAAGGACCGGAGTGTCTCACAAAAGCTTCCTGCAAGGCTCCTTTGGTCCCCTTGTTTGTTGAGTTCCTGCGTTCTTTCACGCCCAGACAGACACAAGTGAATGGATCCATTAGAAGAGAGTCAGGCCGGAGTCTGAGAGAAGAAATGCTTTCTTTCTTCGGTCTTGTCATTGAAGGAAGGTGGAACCCGGGTCCTTTCTTTTCTTTGTCCTACCGCGGCTTTGTCCTTTTTTGTCCTCTGCCTTTCTGTACGCGTAATTTGCCGTTGACTTTATACTTCACGTAGGCACGCCTAACGATCAGATCGAGTGCTTTTAATTTTCTGTTTATTTGTTTGTTGTTCATTCATCCCTCTCCCACAGGCCCCTCCTGGGCCTTCTCCTCGCTGCTTCCTCTCTCCCTCTCGATCGGAGAGTCGTTTTTCTTCCCTCCTCCTCTTCTTCTTCCCTGTCCGAGTCCATGTAGGAATCCGAAAAGAAAAAAGTCATTGATTGTGTGTCATTCGCTGCCTCTCTCATTGTCTCTGTCTGTCTGCCTACCTTCCTGCCCCCACGCAGGACTTCGCCTGCTCAGGACGTGTGAACGGGACAGGCCAGGAAGGGGAGGGTGTGTGTCTGACGAGTCTGAAGACTTCGTGTCGGTGCGAGAGTTCGACCATGGGCGAAGGAGACTGGTTGAGATGGATGCGCCACTTCGAGAAACACTCCTATGGCGTCTTCCACGACAAACAAGACACCAGAGCAATAAGTGAGACTCACACACACACATACACACACATATTTATACACATATATGTATACATATAGTGAAAGAAAAAAGAACCAGTGAGACGATCACTGCACTCACTCTTCTTGTAGGACATTTGGACTTTCTCAACATGTGTTTGGGGGAGAAAAGGAAAAGCCGGATTTCTTTCTTCCGGGATAACCTTCTCTGCCTTCTTTTTCTGTTCTCTCTCTCTCTCTCTCTCTCTCTCTCTCTCGAATTTCTCTCCGCTCTCTTTGTGTCTCTTGTCTGCTCCCTCCGTTGGTACGTCTATGAATGGCCGGCCACCTTTGTCCACAAGAGCGGCTCTTCGAGTCTTTGTCGCCGCTTCGCACCATTTCTTCTTCTGCTGCTGATCCATCCCGCCGTTTCTCACCTCACTTTCTCTGTCCTCTTGTTGCCTGCAGAGTTCGTGCACTCACTCTCTCTGTATGAAAATGAATGCACACACTCTCGTTGTCCTCCTGTCATCTCCCTGCAGAGTTGGCGTCCTGCTGGTTCCCTTTTTCTGAGGCCTCGGCTATGGTCAGCAGGACCGACAAGGGTCTGCAGGCTGCATCTATCATGGGGAGGGAGGGAGAGAGAGAGGGAGAGAGAGAGAGAGAGATAGAGAGT
>JAHBMJ010002031.1:0-12500 GCA_018398765.1 Chromera velia | reverse complement strand
GTTTAAAGTTTGGCTGCTATTCAATAATAATATTTTATGAATTATTTTTTTTTTTTTTACTTTTTATGCATAGATTTTTTTTTTACTTTTTCATTAATTGCTCATGCAAACTGTGCAGCAAATAAATACAGTGTTTAATATACTGGCAGAAGTGATCGGGGCCGTCATGCTCCCCCTGTCAGCCAGAAAGAAAAGAGTAATCGCCATACTCGTAGAGATAATAACTTCATATGCAATTTCCTAAGGAAATATCAATTAATAAAAAAATGGAATTAAAACTAGAAGAAAGTCATTGATACCAGAGTCAATGATGAGGCTACTGCTCGGTATAGTTTGGATTTAGTTCCTGGCAGTAAGCTATAGGGCCTAGTAGTATAAGCAGAGCGGAAGACATGCAAAAACGAGTACCACCGCAGCGTTTATATCTAATTAGCAACATTATTCAAGTTGTTTGACAGGAGACGAGACGTTTTTTCGATGACACTCGGATGTTTTGATGATCATCATCATATGATCATAATCTGACATGCACCTGGTCTGGTAACTTATGACCTAAGGCCCACACTGGCACACTGTAAAACTTTAAACAATAAAAACTTGGTCCAGCTTTCTTTTTTTTTGTTTTATTCGATCTTTAGAACTTTATTAAGTTTATGAGTAAAAATTAAATTTACATCAAAGGTCCAATCTAATTAGCGATCAAACTATTGGTCAAACTTGAACTGGTTTTGTATGGAGTCACAATAGACTGGCCAGCATAAATACATCGTTTAAATGTCAAAAAACAACTAAAACAATCGATGGAAAACATGCCAGTGATACCAGCCAGCAACTGCAGTAGTAATCCCAATAAAGTTTGAAGTATGGAAAACTCAGACAAACTTTCTTTTACTTTCTTTCTTTCTTTTTTTAGAACTTTTGAATGTATCTCCTAGCTTGTGACCTGGGCTGATTTGTGTACGATTAATTATTACTAACCTTATAGTACTCACCATGAAAGCTTCCGAAAGCTTCTTACTAAGTTTTTAGAAAAGAAATCAAGGGACTCCGAACATCGAATCGTGACAGAAAGAGAATGCACATACTAAGTTTCAGTGCTAAATCACTTAATCTAACCTAGAATCTAATAGCTCAGACTGTCAGCTCTTTTAAAAGTGTTTTTGCTGGATGAGACGTACTTTATTGAGCTGGCTGCCAGTGGCTGGGATTATCATACAGATCATACATCATATCATACAGGTAATATACAATGTATTATGCATGCATATTATTGTACGCACTGACTGCACTAGCATGTGGTAATTATAGTAGTCTGAGTATATAATATATATGTCAACACTTAAAGAATCGGGAAAAAAAAAATGACTCCCTTTGTATTTTATGAATTTTAATCTTTTTGCTGGTCTTTCTCTCCTATATCTAGTAATCCTATATGGGTCCTGTGAGTCTATGACCTGTGACTCCTGTTTATTATAGATTCTGTTGTTACATTGTATACCATGCATGATCTGCACTGATACTTGAACTTTGAATCTAGCTTTGAATGCGCCGTCACTCAGTTTCTGTCACGCAGATGAGTTCGTTATATATGTTTTGATCGAACAGTTAATCGGCCAACCGACCGCACGAACCGGAGAAAGACAAAAGAAGACAACTAAAGAGAAAAGAAGTACTGATCGTGAACCCCCGTGAGGAATCTCGATGGATCGAGAAATAAAAGGGGAGACAGGAGGAGAGACGAGAAAGAAGAAGGACGGGCCGACACAACATGCCAGAGAGAGGACGCACTAAGGGAGTCGATCATGCCTTGAGGTATCGATCCAGACGGAAGGGCGAAAGAGAGAGACAATTTATGTTCAATTTTGTTTTTTTTTCCTTCGATTCAAACCCATTCATTCACTTTCACCGCGAATTTGATCTCCTTCTCATTCAGTTTTTACGGGCTGCTACCCTCTTACTCTAGCTCTTACTCTTACGGCCGCAATCAGTACCGAAGTCACCTCGATCGGTGAACGTATCTCCAGCGCAGATCTGCTGCTGCGAAGATTTCTCTTCTCGTTCTCCTTTCTCTCTCTCTCTCTCTCTCTCTCTCTCTCTCTCGCTCTCGCTCTCGCTCTCGCTCTCGCTCTCGCTCTCGCTCTCGCTCTCGCTCTCGCTCTCCCCTCCCCCCCCCTCTCCCTCTTTCTCTCTCTCTGTGCCCATCCGTGTAGATGCATGCCCTCGCGATGAGGGAAAAGGGAGAGAAGATGAGGGAACGATGCTGCTGCAGAGTAAGGGAGAAGACGACAATTCTTTCAATGCGTCTGCTCTCTGCAACACTGTGCGGAGGGGCGGGGGGTGGTCTGACTGACGTTTGGGTCTCTTCCTTCCTTCCTTCCCTCCCTTTCATCATCTGAATTCCCTCTAGCTGTGCCCTGCAGAGAAGGGGGGAGACTTCGATCGACTGTCTCTCTCCCTCTGCACCTGCCTCCGCCCATCAGCGAAGTCGAAGCAGCAGATCCAAGGACGGACGCATCTGATGGCTGATGGTCCTGAAAGTGTCCCCCCCCCGTTTCCCCCCCTGCATGCTTCTGTGGAAGGCCGGGGGGGGGAATTGGAGGGATCATGCACGAGGGTGGCTGGCTGCACGTGCGGAGTGGTGCTGCATGGGGCGGCACCAGCTATTCCTAGCTGTGGTGATCTCAATCAATTCTTAATTTACTTTCTCCTTGGATGGCTCCTTCAAATGGAGCCTTGTACTTCGGCACTCTTTGCAAGAAGAGCGCTGTCTCCCGTGCTCACAAATGGAAGAGCCTCCGCACTCCTTGCACTTACTGCGCTGTCTCCCGTGCTCAAATGGAAGAGCCCCCGCACTCCTTGCAATGTGAGCGGAGTCTCCCGTGCTCACAAAGGGAAGAGCCTCCGCACTCCTTGCAGCGGGAGCGCCGTCTCCCGTCCTCACAAAGGGAAGAGCCTCCGCACTCCTTGCAGCGGGAGCGCCGTCTCCCGTGCTCACAAATGGAAGAGCCTCCGACTACGCGGTGGTCCTGTCGGAGCCGAAAGACATGGTAGCGTCCTAGACGCCCCTGACGGCGCCCGCTCAGTCGCCACGCCCGGCCCGGCTACAAATTTCGTAAGATGCGCACTCCTTGCAATACGAGCGCCGTCTTCCATGCTCACAAATGGAAGAGCCTCCGCACTCCTTGCACTGGAAGCGCTCTCTCCCGTGCTCACAAATGGAGCCTCCTTGCAGCGGGAGCGCCGTCTCCCGTGCTCACAAAGGGAAGAGCCTCCGCACTCCTTGCAATACGAGCGCCGTCTTCCATGCTCACAAATGGAAGAGCCTCCGCACTCCTTGCACTCGGAGCGCTGTCTCCCGTGCTCACAAATGGAGCCGCCTCCGCACTCCTTGCAGCGGGAGCGCTGTCTCCCGTGCTCACAAATGGAAGAGCCTCCGCACTCCTTGCAATATGACCGCCGTCTTCCATGCTCACAAATGGAAGAGCCTCCGCACTCCTTGCACTGGAAGCGCTCTCTCCCGTGCTCACAAATGGAGCCGCCTCCGCACTCCTTGCAGCGGGAGCGCTGTCTCCCGTGCTCACAAATGGAAGAGCCTCCGCACTCCTTGCAGCGGGAGCGCCGTCTCCCGTGCTCACAAAAGGAAGAACCTCCGCACTCCTTGCAATACGAGCGCCGTCTTCCATGCTCACAAATGGAGCCGCCTCCGCACTCCTTGCACTCGGAGCGCTGTCTCCCGTGCTCACAAATGGAGCCGCCTCCGCACTCCTTGCAGCGGGAGCGCTGTCTCCCGTGCTCACAAATGGAAGAGCCTCCGCACTCCTTGCAATATGACCGCCGTCTCCCGTGCTCACAAATGGAAGAGCCTCCGCACTCCTTGCAATGTGAGCGCTCTCTCCCGTGCTCGCACCGCCCCCACAGCTTGACTCGAGGGCGGCAGATGGAGCAGTTCTTTTCAACTCGGTGGTGAATGCAGAGATCCCTTCCCTTCTCTGAGTCACCCTGCCCCTCCCTGCAATTAATTCGTGTGCAGCGTGTACGTGTGCGTGCTTGCAAGGAATAAAAATCAGCTTACCTGCTTCCCCACCCTTTCTGACTGCCGCACCCTATGCCTTTCTTCCTTGCCGGGACCCTCCTCAAAAGTCAGAATCCGCACTCAGGCAAGGCCTTCAACTGATGAGATGACCGAACATAGATGAATCTCTAGCAGGGTGGCTGCTGCAGAGTTAAGGAAAAATGCACTATGCGCTCCATTGGCTTACGGGAACGACTGTCTCTCTGCCCTTGCAAGACTGAATTTTGGGTCGATCGGTGTACGTACAAGACATAAGCGAACTGACAGGTCACAATTGCTTGTTTGCTACAGGCAGTAGACTAGGAGATCAGACTGGTCCCTTGGGGAGGTTTTGCTAGACAGAGAGGAAGAACAAAAGAAAGAAAGAAAGAAAGAAAGAAAGAAAGAAAGAAAGAAAGAGAGAAAGAAAGAAAGAAAGAAAGAAAGAAAGAAAGAAAGAAAAAAAGAAAGAAAGAAAGAAAGAAAGAAAGGAAGGAAGGAAGGAAGGAAAGAAAGAAAGAAAGAAAGAAAGAAAGAAAGAAAGAAAGAAAGAAAGAAAGAAAGAAAGAAAGAAAGAAAGAAAAAAACAAAGAAAAAAAAGATTGAAAGAACGAAAGAACGAAAGAAAGAAAGAAAGAAAGAAAGAGCAAAATGAAACACACACTCACCGATTGTGTTTCTGGGCTGCATGTATGTGAAGTCCCCTCTCCTTTTCGAAAAGAGCTCCACAACGCACACACCTCCACAAAACGGTGATCCGAAGCTCAGTCCTCTGCTCACCGTTGCCTCCTTCCACTGCCACAGGAATCTCCACCTCTACCTGCTCCCCGTCTCCCCTCCATGATTTCTGTAACGCCCCACGATCCTGGTTCTTCTTTTCCTTTCCTTTTCCACCTCTCCTTTTCTCAGTCTCCCTCGCTTTTTTCACACCCACTGACGAGCTCCTGGGGGAGGTCACCTTTTTCTGGCTGCTGCTCTTCTTCTTCCTGTCCGTCTCCTCGGTGGAAGGAGAGGAGGCGGCAGAGGGGGGATCCGGAGAATGAGCAGCTGAAGCCATCGCCTCTTCCTGCTCAGGCTCGGAGTCAGAGGCAGAAGCAAAGAACACAGAGCGAGCAAACGATGGAGCCGAGAGGGGAACGTCTCTCGATCTCGGGACGGAGAGGAGACGGAGAACTCGCTCACATCGGAGACGGTCCGGGTGGGCGTTTCTGTCACAGCCGTACCGTGATTGTGACTCAATGCAGTCGCTGTGACCGGCCCGAAAAGGCTTCTTCAGTGGCAGAAAGAAAACTGGTCTCCTCTGCCTGTCGCGCAGAAAGGCACCACTGGTTGACTTCGCGACGATTCCCCAAAGCAGTGAGAAGAAGGAGACGGAGGCGGGCATCATGTACGTGAAAGTAAGCCACTTCGTGCACAGCGTGTCAGAGCAGACATTGAACCTTGAGAGCGCTAGAACCACTGCACCTTTCAGCATCTAATTGTATATTGCCTTTGTATTGCCACATGGGCCATATGCTGATTCATTGGGGTAGGACCGACATCCACCAAATTGCACAAATGAAAGAAGGAATCCGTCTGAATCAAAATTCCGATCGATCGGGCATCGCATCGCGTGTATATATAACGCGCGGTTCGGCGCGCAAGGCTGCGCGAGACGCGCCGCCGCAAGTCTATATATATAATGTTAACTAAAACACCATGACTTAACCTGGCAGCCATCGTGACCCAATGGCGCACTGAGTCTATGAGCATTCAAGTCATCATATACTATCATAGCCCCCCCCACTCCTTGCCCCCCCCCAGCCCCCCCCCTACACTCATGCATATGCAACACCACCTCCCCCTACATCATTGACATCACCACCCTAATATGATGGAGATGATTTACAGCTATGGACATCTCTAAAATGCGTTTGGATTGCCAAAACACCTATGTTATAAACAATTCATAATAATTTATAAGTTACTAAGGGGGATTTATCAGATGTGAGTTACCGTGTGACTAATTAAACTAAACATGCGAATTATATTTTTAGGCTTTTTTAAAGTTCTATATTTAAAAAACACTGAAATCGTTCAAAAACGTTAAGAGATGTTATAAGAGATTTGACTATCTCCAAACAATTTTTGAGATCTTTTTAAAAATTGTATATATCTTTTTAGGGGCCAACAAGGGTGAACTTTCCAAACCGTCCCCAAACCAGACGTTTGGAATACCTATGTTATGAACAATGTGTAACTTGAAGTCCGACGTAGTCCGACGCCCCGACCCCTCTCGTCAGCAATAATTCATCCAATGTAGTTATAAAAAAATTACTATTGGTATGATTAAAACAACTCTTATTTTCGTTGTTGTTTTGGTGTTGTTGAAGAGCATACAGATTATAAGACACGTTACGAGACATGCTATCCCGTGTTGCTTTGAAACAATAGGAGCAAACGTGGATCGCCTTTTTCACTTTGGAGGGATCTTTGAAACTTTGTGAGGCCTTTTAAACACATTTCGAATTTTTCCGCCCCCCCCCTTCTCTCGTCACACAGACGGCAATGGGCGTTCCCCTCTCCCTTCTCCCCTCCACGAGCTCCCTTCCGACGCCCAGACGCTGTGCGCAACGCCCCCCTCCCCGACCCGTCTGCCCAGACAAAGTCAAAGTCCTGACAGAAGAAGTGCCGCCTGAAATTCCCATTCTCGTCTGCCAACTCATTCAAAAGAACCAGCGGCTTCCCTAGAAACAGACCTGACTCCGCCCCCCCCTCACCCTCACCCTCAGCAGTCTCCGCAGCCAGACTCTCCAAGTTCCTCCACCCCCCCGTCTCCGGGTCCCTCTCCAAGTCCAGAAACGCATCCAGAACATTCGGCAGGTGCTCGAGGGCCTTCGTCGTCAGGCTCCACAAGTTGTCCGCCCCCGCCGGCAGCTTCAGCACCAGGGCGTCCCATACCGACGGATGATCAAACTCCCGAGGGAGGGGGACCTCGCTCCACCCCCACCTGCATGAAAAAGAAAGAAAAGAAAAACAGATCAGAGCAAAGCCTGGTGGACTGCATTGGCACGAGCCGTCAGACGCTTTCTCTGATTTTAAGAAAACAAATGAGCAGCCGAGTTCAAAGCAGTCCGGCCGTGCAAATAAATGTGCAGGGAGGGAGATCTTGCCAGTTAAAGGAAGGAGTTTGTATAATGAACAGAGAAAGACCTAAACATCTGCAAGAGCCTTTTCCACTTTCCTGAAGATGACGTGGAATCAGCAGCATTGAACAATGCGACTTGGCGTGCACATTCACACACCCACACGAACAGGCTGATCTTTCTTCTCTTATACATGCATACTCAAGCCGACAGATACATGCACACAACACAAAAAAGAAGAACATCTGTTTGCATGCAATCGCTTGCAAGCGAGTACCAAAGCACATGTAGAGGGCGACCCACCCACGTACCACAGTTTGACTCCATACGAATTGTATCCCGTGGCCATGGCGTCGTCCTTTGACCATCCGATGTTCCAGTATAGTTGGTTTTGAAGCGCCGTCTGCATGCATGGCATAATTGTGTTTGTTCAGAGAATGTAAAAGAATGCAAAAGTACCCTTCAGCAAATGGTGGTAGGAAACTTGCAAGGGGTCGATCCAATTGAAGTGAAATTAAGTTGGACTGGGTGGGTGCTGCAAGGTCGCACTGATCAATCGGCATGGAGTAAATCTGAAAGCTAGCTCGCTCACACAACAGCAGAGACTTCCCTCCATGTAGCCACGGCGTTGCAAAAGAAAATTGACGCACGCAAGGACGCATTCGAATTGGACGCATCCGCGTGCGTCAAATGACTTCCATGCAGCCACAGCGTTGCAAAAGAAAATCGTTTCTTCGTTCTGCATTTCGTCCGCCGAGATCACAGACAGAAGACTTCGGTCTTTCTTTCTTCCTGTGTGTATTTTGTTTCTGGTGGGGAAGCATTTGCACCTTTGTCTCTCTGTCTCTGTCAAAGTCTCTCTCTTTCTCTTTCTCTCTCTGTGTGTCTTTTACACACACACACACACACACACACACACACACACACACGCTCGCACGCACACACGAACACACACACGCACACACGCACACACAAACACGCGTGCATACACAGGAGCATCAAGCGAACGAATATGCGAGAAGGCAAGACAGACAGCTAGTCAGAAACCAATGACAGAAAAGAGAAATGACAGAAAGAGACATTCCCTGACCCACCAGAAGAGACATCCATCCCTTGCACACATGACGTTAGCCGGAGAGTCTGCTTGACAGACTGACAGACTGACCATTGAAGAAGAATTGGAGAGGCGGAACCAGCAGGAAGCTCTCTCTGTGTGAGGATGGATGGACGGAGGGAGGAAGGGAATGTGTGTGTGTGTGTGTGTGTGTGTGTGTGTGCATGCATTGGGTTGCAGGATCTGTGAGAGGCTGCATGGGAAATGCGAAGGGAATAGACTTGAATCGGGAAACCCGATTGAACGTGGTAGTGATGCCCCCCCCCAATCTTGGTGAGGGCAGCGTTGGGGAAGAGAAAGGAATGAAAGGAGAAGAGAAAGACAGGCACGAATGGAGAGACAGACAGAAATGAAAGGGGAGAAGAAATGAGACAGACAGGTGATCAGCAATTTCACACGCATGAAACCTCACACACCAAATTGACAGACACGAAGACCAAGGTCTCATTGTGAAGTGCCCTCCGCAGCTTCTGTCTTGCACAAACACCGCACTTGATCGATGCACGTTGATCGTTGGCGGGAGGGAGACGCTTCAGCAGAAGAGAAAAGGCAGAGAGAGAGTCAGTAGATGCAAAGATGGCTTTCTTTCGTGATTGCCTGACTGACTTGTCGAGAACAGCTCATGGGGTCCATGCGGTTCTGCGTGTGAGTGTTTTTCCAAGTGCCGCACCCACCAGAGCCACCCCCCCTCTTTCATCTCCAGATTGCACTCACAGTTTCTCTGCACACTCGTCAGACACTCCCCTTCCCCTTCCTCTCCAGTCCAACGCCAAGGGTGCTTTTTGGGACCCGAGCAGGCGAAATTCTGCACTCATTCAACGAGAAAGCTAGCTGTCAGTAGATGAGACAGACACGACAGAGAGACGCCTCGGATGATCTTTTAGAGGTATGGATGTGCGTGCGCGCTCGATTGTATGGAAAAAAGCACTTTCACTTGTAGCCGAAAAACTAAAGGACTTTCTTGCCACATATTCCCGAGGCTTCAAAGCCAGGGAGTTTGATCAGACAGACAGACAGACAGACAGACAGAAAGACAGACCTGATGCAAGTACTCTCCTGGAGCGCCGGGCATGCATCCCAGGCCAGTGGACCGATTTCGCACATCACAGGTGTTGCTGTCAAAGGGGTACAGACCGAAGGGGACTGTCCTTTTGTCTCCGCGCACAAAAGAAGAACCGGCCAACGCAAACACCGTCGGGTAGTCCCACCCGTCCCCTGTGAACCCTCTGAAACCGAAACCGTCTTGCCAATTCAGAATGTCCAGACCGCGCTCTCGGGGCGGACAGAAAGAGTATTGACTCTGCGGACTCGGACACGCAATCGAACCGGTGACCACAGTCACAGTTCCGTTGGCGTGCACAAACCGCGCTCTGGGTTCGTGAAACACTGCCCAGGGAACGAAGGTCTCCGGTGTGACCAGAGAACCGGGAACGCATCCGGTGTCCCTCACGCTGTGTTTGATGTTCTTTCCCGGCTCGCCAAAACTCTCCGTTGACAAGACATCGGGCGCACGAGCAAGGAATCCCTGAGACCCTTTGCGAGTCAATTCATTCAGAGACTCAAGCCCCTCGTCCGAACAGTCAAGCACCCTCCCTCCTTTAGAGAAGGAAGAAGAAGGACGTGAAAGACAAGGCCAACGACCCAGGCTGGGGCCTCGTGGCTCTGTGTACACAGTCTGCTGAGTCTTGCAGGATGAACCCTTTGCACAGTGGCAAGGAACGGGGAAGGCTTGCCGCGTGCGTGTTTTGTGTAGCGGGTCATCGGGAGAGCTCACCCATTCCTGCCAAGGGTGGAAACGGCACGGAGGCGTGCGCGTGTCTTTGCAGGGGGACCGAGTGGGGAGAGAAAGGTCTTCATTTGCAGAGCCCTCAGCCAGGCTACAGACAGGTTGCGCCCGACTGAGGACACAAAAGAGAATCAGGACTCTCCGAGACATATGAGTTTCGCAACAGAGAGAGTTCCGTTAATTTTGGGCCGGAAAAGACCAGCAGTTTCTCACGTTTGAGGTCGACATAGGCAGGAAACGACTTTGTCATGGACTTCATGTGCGGGCGCTCCACAAGTTGATTGACAGCAGTTGGAGCATGCAGTGCTGTGTCACGATTGAACGGTTGCACGAATATACGTTTACGCGCGTATATATGTGTTCACTCCGTGTTTAAGTGCAATGTACACTCTGCACGTGTTGCATGATCCTGTATATGTTGCAACGCGTCGCGTGGTGTTGCAAACGCGTGTTGCATGCATGCAACGCGCGTGCTCGCGTACAATTAATAATTAACAATGATTAATTGAGTTGCATGCATGGCTTGCAGCAACATGCAACATTTATCTTTTCAACAACATGCATGATCGATCAATGTTGCATGAATCTATATAACTACGAACGGCTGCATGGACGAGTGCATGCATGAGTCATGCATGAAGTTCTCTGTTATACACGTCATTTCAACTTTGTCCTCTCTAAAGAGCATGATTGACTTCCGTTAGCAGCTCTCTCGCCACACACGTGGACGGAACAGTTGTCAACAACAGTTGTTCATGTTTCGGATGTTGCTCACGTTGGATTTATTCGTGGGAAAAGCAACATGCTGAAACAGATTGCGTTTGCCTGTATCCTATTTCTTGTCGCGTCTGTTCCCACCCCAGCTGCTGACACCTCTGCATGGCGATGTCCACAGTCCCCCGAAGTTGCCGGTCTCGACTGTAGTGACAACGACCCTGTGTCCCGCTTCCTCAATGGCCAAATCCAGAAGGGAGCTCCTGGACTCCTCGGAAGGGTGCCCGACGAACGCTACTTCGAGAACATCCAAACGCAAACGGGATTGACCAGGCCTGCAAGCTACATCAGTGCAGAGACCTTTGTCCCACACGCGTTCTTTCATGAGCCCACGCACTTGAGATACGACGCTGAGGGGATACCTCACAAAACTCTTTCCTTCCAGCCTTGTCCCTTCTTCTCCACTCTGCGCCAAAGCCTCAAGAGCTTCCACTGTGTGCCTGCAAGCTCTGGAATGAACGACGTGCCCGAAGGAATGTACGGCATCGGTTTCGACTACCCGATTGTTCTGTCCATCATCGCGTCTGCCTTCGCCAGAGGGGACTCTGCCGCGATGCCCCTCACTGCCTTTCCTCACGACGCAAACTCCGACCAGAAGGGCAACGGAGGCAGAGGCTGCAGCAGGTTGCAGACTCCAGAGAATTGCGGTCCCAATCTGGCCGTCCGAGAAGCAGACTGCAAGTCAGTCAGTCAGTTAGGCAGGCAGGCAGTCAGTCAGTCAGCCAGTCACGCACTCACTCAGTCACTCAGTCAGTCAGTCAGTCAGTCAGTCAGCCAGCCAGCCAGCCAGCCAGCCAGGCAGTCAGGCAGTCAGGCAGTCAGGCAGTCAGGCAGTCAGGCAGTCAGGGAGTCAGGCAGTCAGGCAGTCAGGCAGTCAGGCAGTCAGGCAGTCAGTCAGTCAGTCAGTCAGGCAGTCAGGCAGTCAGGCAGTCAGGCAGTCAGGCAGTCAGGGAGTCAGTCAGTCAGTCAGTCAGTCAGTCAGTCAGGGAGTCAGTCAGTCAGTCAGTCAGTCAGTCAGGGAGTCAGTCAGTCAGTCAGTCAGTCAGTCAGTCAGTCAGTCAGTCAGTCAGGGAGGCAGTCAGGCAGTCAGGCAGTCAGGCAGTCAGGCAGTCAGGCAGTCAGGCAGTCAGGCAGGCAGTCAGTCAGTCAGGGAGTCAGTCAGTCAGTCAGTCAGTCAGTCAGGGAGGCAGTCAGGGAGGCAGTCAGGGAGTCAGGCAGTCAGGCAGTCAGGCACGCAATCTATATGAGTAAGACTTCCAAGGCATTTCTACGCTTGCTTTGCTGACACTCTCGTCTTCTGTATCCGCGAAACAAAGTTTTGAGAGAGAAAGTGCAAGGGAAGCATGTGACAGAGAAGATTGCAAATGATGAAAAACGATGGAGATGTTCAGATGCTGACTGCATGCACTATTCCATTTCTTCCTTCCTTCCTCCCTCCCTCCCTCCCTCCCTCCCTCTCTTCCTTCCTTCCTCCCTCCCTCCCTCCTTCCTTCCTTCCCTCCTTCCTTCCTTCCTTCCTTCCGTCCCTCCTTCCTTCCTTCCTTCCTTCCTTCCCTCCCTCCCTCCCTCCCTCCCTCCTTCCTTCCTTCCTTCCTTCCTTCCCTCCTTCCTTCCTTCCTTCCTTCCCTCCTTCCTTCCTTCCTTCCCTCC
>JAHBMJ010002030.1:0-23255 GCA_018398765.1 Chromera velia | reverse complement strand
GATGCTCTAAAACAGCCGTACAAAGAAACATACAGCCGGGGGTTGGAATTCATACTTTTGCTCTCTAGAGCGCTTCACAATCTTTAAATAGTCAGAAAAAAAAAATGCAAAATCGGACTTCCAAACAAAAAACCTAAATTTTTCATAAAGCATTAAAAAAGATTGCTTATGACTCCGCTGTGTCAATAGATATATTTTTCAAGGATTAGTTGTATATTAGTGGGAGTTTACACACAAAAAGTTTCAGTTTCTAACTCTTCATCGTTGCAAAGTTATATCTTTTAAAATTTTGCGGTGAATTATTGAACATACGGTATACTGGGCCGCGGCGGGCCTCAGCGCACGCTGAGACAAGACGGGGCCACGCGCCGGTCAAAACTTGCATACATGCATACTGCCAGCCTGCAGAAGAGCACCCTGCAGTATCAAAATCGCATCATTCATCTGATCCAGTCCCTCCGAGAGAGTTATATTAGGTCCATCTGTGGGGCGATCCAGGGAAGGGCAAAGCGGGTGGTAGAGGCATTAGGGTACCGTCACCTTAGTGATTAAACTTCATATAAACACAGACTTGCAAACAGATTATAAACAACTTCATGCTATACAACAATTATATTTTTTTATACTACGATACTTTTCTTTCTTTTAAGCCTTTTAGTGCGATCTAATATCTTAAAAGAATTTGATCCAGGTATGTATGCTGATCAGTATATAATTTTAGTCATTTTAATTAAAAATACATTTTTTTAAAAAAAAATGCCCCAGTACTCTTTTCTAATAATACATAAAAGCTAAGAGTAGTTTGCCTTTATTTATAAGAAAGAAACTCTGAATATATGTTAAAACATTTTATTTTAATTTTTTTACGAGTGTGCATTCCGTATGTTCAATAAATAGAGTTTGAAAAAATTTTAAAAAAATCTCACATGTTCAAGAAGGATGCTCTAAAACAGCCGTACAAAGAAACATACAGCCGGGGGTTGGAATTCATACTTTTGCTCTCTAGAGCGCTTCACAGTCTTTAGATAATCAGAAAAAAAAAAATGTAAAATTGGACTTCCAAACAAAAAACCTAAATTTTTCATAAAGCATTAAAAAAGATTGCTTATGACTCCGCTGTGTCAATAGATATATTTTTTAAGGATTAGTTGTATATTAGTGGGAGTTTACACACAAAAAGTTTCAGTTTCTAACTCTTCATCGTTGCAAAGTTATATCTTTTGAAATTTTGCGGTGAATTATTGAACATACGGTAGCATTCAACAAAGTTGATGATACTCAAGCTTGTCATACTATCGTTGTCAGGTATCATACAAAACCAGTCAGTATAATGAAACACTGCCGCAAAGTAGAAAACGTATTGGACCTACTAGTAGACACAAATCAGTGATGCCATATTCATACAAACCAGGCATGCAAACTCAAAATCAAGCATTTTGCAACAAATTGATGCCTTAATTTTTCTGTCAAAATTTCAGTAATCAACTCTACGCGCATGTCTGTCATAGATTTAGTTGCGACAACGGCTAGAAAACTGGATGGTCTGGAAGCGACCGCTGTCCATCAAGCCGCTCTTCTGAGGTCAACATTCGTCCCCTTGCGCGAGAGCCGTGCCACGTCTTTCCTGCGCGTGTATGTGTGGAAGGGTTCAGCAAGTGACAGTTCCTGCCAGACCGAGATTCAATGGTGGATTTTGAGTCCCTTAACTGATCAACCCTATAGCTCGGGAGGCTAAAGTCAAACATGAACAGCTCGATCATAGACCTTTCAAATTGGAAGTCGACAGAAGGCCGAAGAACCCGTAACTCCCCACTAGCTGCCCCTCTCTCTAGAAGCTGACAGAGAGAGACGGATTGTCCGTTCATCCAGGCGGCCTGCAGGGTCCGTGCGTGCAATTGAAGGAGAAACCAAAACACACACACATACACGGACAGCCTTGCAGGGCTTCAGATCTTTGAGTCCCCAGACACCTGCCTCTCTCTCCTCTCTCCCCTCTGTGTGTGTGTGTGTGTGTGTGTGTGTGTGTATGAGAGAGAGAGAGAGAGTCACAGCCAGATCAAGGTCTCGAAATGTTGGTCAAAGCTGGGGGCAAAACGGAATAATAGGCAGACGGGAAGGAGAGTGAGAGAAGCGTAGGGACACACAGGGAGCGAATCAAATCTCTCTTCTCTTTCTGGCATCCAGGCTGACCGACCGACCATGAGAGAGGCCTCCCTGCGAGAATGTGGACGTGGAGGTGGAAAACCGTTTGCCCTGCACCTGCCCCATCTGCACACACACACACACACACACACACACACACACACACAAACCACAGAAGCGCACACGCGATTCGGAATTGAGTCTGAGGCGCTCTTCTTTTCCTCGTTCAACCCTTGCACCTTGAATTCACTTCGTTTCTTTTCCCTCTCTCTCGACCCCTCCCCCTCTCTCTCTCTGGTGAGGACTTGCTACGAGAAAGAAATCCTCTGGTGGAAGGGTGGAGGATTCCAAAGATTGGGGGCAGAAGATGGAAGGAGAGGAAAGGGAAGAAAGGAGAGGGAGAACCTCTCCAGCAGAAATGGAGGTAATTGCACCAGTAGCGCACGGGGTGCTGCCAGTACCCTCATGGTGCACGTATTCATTCGTGCATTCTCTTTTGCCCTGCCCCTTCCGAGTTAAAATCGTGTTATAGAGCCAACCAGCCAAAGCACCGACTAGACTAGTCAAAGAGCCACGCAAACAGTCAGAGCCCTCCAATACGAACCCAATCCTAGCTCATCTGCACCTGCCTGCCTTCCTGCAAGAGAGAAAGACCACCCAGAGCTAGGGATGGACAGCTGGACGGACCGTTGACGACGAGCCTGTAGTCCCCCAAGTTTTCTTTCCGGGCAATCTCGGAGACCTGCACGGACAGACGAATGCACAGACAGAGACAGTCAAACAGAGAAATTCTTATTTCCAAGAGAACATAATGAGTGCGTACGGCCGATTTTCTAACTGCGTATGGAGACGGGCTGTAGATGGACCACCGTAGAACTACTGGAGAGAGGAATCCTCACAGCAGCTTCTCACGCAATCGAATTGTGTTTTCTTTTGGAAGGCGTCACAGCCACTGTAGGCCTCTCTGCTCTCATGTTCCGCGTGGTAGGAGGGAAAGGGCGGAGGAGAACGGTTCGAAAGAAGCGGGATACAAAGCTGAGACGAAGAGCGAAGCAGTGAGGCAGAAAGGGCCCTTCGTGCGTTTGGAAAGCAATTCATGCTCTCAAGCGCTAATCTCAGATAAGATAAGCTCTGTATTTCAAAAACACAAAAAAAGCAGCAGCATCTGCCGGTCTAGGTCTACGCCTCTTCTCTCCTCGTATCACTGTATCAATGAAAATGACGGCAGAGAAGATGGCTGATTATGTCGAGTGCCGAGTTTGTTTTAAGTCCCAATACTACTTCAAAGAGAAAGTAGACAAACAGGAACCCGAATGAACTTTCGGACTGACCGCCCACATCAAATGGCCCAAAATTTCCTGCAGGCAAGCAGGCAGTCACACGACTCGAGCCGGCTCTTCCTTACTCGACACTCCTTCCTTCAAAGAGAACGAGAGCACTTCCGTCTCACCTAGCTGGTTTCTTCCGAGAGAGGGATTCCATCGTCATGCAGACACACTTTGGGCAGCGCATTGGTTGAGGGGGACAGACAAACAGCGCAAAGCACCCGTCGTCTAACTGTGTCACAAGCGGGGGAAAGCTCTCAGACCCTCTCTGACTCTTCCCTTCAATGTGAGTTTCATTTGCCTGCACCACGCGTGCACTCAAGCCTTTCCTTCCTTCCCTCCACCCCCTCTCCCTCACCTTGTGGGACTCATCTGCCTTGCTCAGTTGAGAGAGGCCAGCTTTGTCCTGCACAATTATTCATAGAATTGACACGCACAGGCACACGTACACACACACACGCACACACACACACACACACACAAGCACACACGCACACACACACACACACACACACACACACAGAGAGAGAGAGAGAGAGAGAGAGAGCGAGAGAGAGAGAGAAAGAGAGAGAGGAAAATTCCAACATGAAAGAGAAGGTGCGTACCTGCCATGCATCCTTCCTTTTGAGGTCATAGTGCACGCAAGCGAGCGTTAATAGTGTGGAGGGAACAGTTTTGTCCTGCCCTGCTGTTCATGTTGTCTCGAGTTGATCTCGGCCTAGACCGAGTAGGAATCGAAACAAGCGAGTTACGTCAAAGAGACAGGATGGAAGTGCACCGAGGAAGCTGAGAGGAAGGCCTCCACTTTGCTGAGAGAAAGACAGACAGCCTGACAGACTGTATGGTCTCTTTCTTCTTCCTTTCACTCAGTCGTTCAGGAGAGACAGACAAACCGACAGACAATATGACTTTCTGTTTTCTTCTCTTTTTTCGTTTTTCTTCGCAGAGGAAAACACAAGAAGACAGGTGGACAGAAAGAGTAAAGAGAGCAGGGTAATCGGGTTGATGAATGACAAACACACACGCACTCATCGGTCTACAGACAGTAGAGAGGCACGACACTTCATTTCAGCATCCAGAGAGAGCCCAGAGAACAAATAGAGACAAATCGAGTGACCTTGGGAATAACGAGAATGTGCCTCGGGGCCTGGGGACTGATGTCGTTGAAGGCCAGACACTGCATCATGTGGTTGGTGTATAGTCTCATTTATGAATAGAAATAAATACGCATGGAGGTCCCGAAGGCCATTGGGAGGGCAATCCATAACCCACCGAATTTCCAGGAGTGCTTCAATCAGCAATGCATTGAGTCAGATGCGGAGAAGAGAAGGAAAAGGGAACAGAAAAGCAGGCATTGCATGTAGGCGACAGAACAGAAAGCTCGGTCAATGGATACAATGAAGGCAATTCAGATTCCAAACTTTATCACGTTTTTCCCCAACCGGCAGTAAACTCACCTTGTCGTCCTCATAAACCTGCAAGCAAAGATTGGAGTGACCACATAGAGAGAAGGGAATGCACACACACACACACACAACACACACACACACACACACACACACACACACACACACGCACGCACACATGCACGCACGCACGCACACACACACACACACACACACACACACACACACAGACACACACACACACGCACGCACGCACGCACACACCCACACACACGGACAGAAAGACTCTCTCTCTCTCTCTCTCACACACACACACACACATACATATACACACACACACACACACGGACAGAAAGACTCTCTCTCTCTCTCTCTCACACACACTCACACTCACGCTCTCACTCTCACTCTCACTCTCACTCACACACACAAACACACGGTCTGTATCATCAGACGCAAGCATTTACACCATCTTTTTTCACACGCAAAGACTATCACGCAAAACGATTTCAGTCACTTTCTCGGTCCAACATAGAAGCAAGCATCAAACGTGGGTGCTATGGTGAGAACAGAAAAAACGCACACGCCCTTCCAGAGACTCGACAGAGAGGCAAAAATCAAACGCGGGTCATGTACATCTTTTCTCCCTATACGTCTTGTTCATGCGTCTCCGCCTTCTTCTTCGTCTTTGTGAGAGTTCTCGTCCGGGCAGATGAAGGATTTTGGGGTGGGCACGAGTCACTTTGATGTATGGACCACGACCAAAACATATACAGCAGAAATGCACCCACAACCAAAGAAACAAAAGATCGAAGAGAGAGGCACGGGACCCCGGAGACGCACCTTTGAGCACGGGATCTCGCCCCTCACAATTTTTCCTGTAAGCAAGAGACATGAAGCAATACAGAAAGTCATGAAAACGAACTTCAGTAGCGTACTTGGTCAGAATCCACGCAAAACAACGACAAGAGTGGGCAAGACATGACTGCACAGACCGAAAATCGTGTCTTCGTCTCCAGACATTTTGGAAGAGGCGAAGGATCGAAACGTTTGCCTCAGGAAGGGAGCGTGAGACTGAAATCCTAATAGCGACCGAGGTGTAGACGCCCTGAGGACTTGTCGTACGAACATGCAGAGAGACACAAGCGCACGTGGATGCAACCTCACTTTGCACAGAGGTCTGAAGTCACGAGGAGACGGGAGACGGCAAGATCACTGAGAGTATTTCAAATTGAACTCCGCTGCAGGCGAGGCCTCCAACGTCTCGTTTGGCCGACAGGTTCAGAACTCTTCATACGTGACAGCTTCCGCTTTCTCGTGCTCCAGCGGCCACACGCAACAAGCATGGGAAGTCAGACTTGGCCCGGAAAGCGAAGCTGAGATAAGCTGAGAGGGCACTTAACAAAAAATACACCCCCCATGCAGACCACACGAATGGCTGCGTCCGACGTACGTTAATTTACAGGTATAGGTCTGACGCACGCCAAGCTCGGCCCCGGAAAGACAATTCAGCTGAGGTCCTGAGGAGGCACTTTCCAAATTTAAAGCATGGGCAACAAGAATAAATTTCGCTTTCCGGGCCATTCGCACGGAGTGCGTCAGATACAGATTCTGGCAATCTGGCCGCGGACACACACCCTGAATTAAGTGCACCCGTGCGCCCGCACTCGCACGGAGTCACGCGCCTCCTTCTTGTGGGGGGGCACTTTACATGCAGGTCGCGCGCCATCGCGCGCCTATAGTCTGATCCTAGTCTGCTACTCTCTTCACACTTCGATCGTTCAGAGAAAGAATGCATGCAGATGGGCAGAGGCCGGGTACGTGTGTGACAGGTTGGTATGTGCTCCCAGCTTGATAGATCTGAGAGAAATGTAGCTGGTCAGTATGTCCATGCCAATCCTATGCCATGTCCATCGAAGAAGGCGACTGGATCGAAAAGTGAAAGGTGACACATGCAAGTGCTGCTGGGATTCTCTGAAGACTTTCAGGCCCCTCTCGATTTGCTGAGTGCTCACGCCATGTGTGACTGACACGTCGTTCTTCACTGATGGGGCAAACTCCTTCTTGCTCTTCTTCCTCCTTGAAGAAGGGGCACTACGACTTCCTCAGGGTCAGGCCGTCACTCGAGAACGAGAGGATCAGATTCAGGGACCTCCAAAGTCAGTCGGCTTGCATGAACACACACAGGGAAGATCAATATGGACAGGAGCCCTCTTTTGCTCATGCGGTCTTGCCTATATGTTGTTTGCAGGTGACTACCGCCTTCTCCATGTCGTCGGTGCTGGATACTCTGGTCAGTCTTCTCGCAGTGACCCTCCCGACCCTCTCTCCTCCATACACTTGGAACGAATAAATGAAGGCCGTCTCCGTCTCCTTGGATGGTGGTCTTTCGGTATGCGTGTCAGACGTCTGCTCTGTTCCTTGAGGTGCAGGTGAAGTTCGACTCGGTCTGTGCAACCTGACCAAGCAGCTGGTGGCAATCAAGAGCTTTCCCTTGAAGAGCATCAACACTGTCAAGGTTGGAAGGGAAGGGAAGGGGCGGGAGAAAACAAGTGTGCACTTATACACTCTCACAATGAAGATGACAAACAAAGATGCAGGTGCAGGGCTTGCCCTTTCAGAAACTGCTTGCCCTGTCGACCTTGCGCTGCGTTTAGGTAGATGTTCCTCCACTGAGTGCGAACCACTTTTCTATTTTTTTTCGTGACACAAGTGAGTTCCTTGTCAGATTTTCGCATCAATTCCCCTCTGCATGTATTTGGTCCTTCCCTCCTTCCCTCAGGCCAAGCTGTTGAAGAATGAAGTCCTCCTGCACCTCTCCCTGGACCATCCCGCGATTGCCAAGGTGATGTCCGTCCATGTGGACGGCAACGGGGGACACCTGGTCACCGAGTTCTGTCCAGGTGCGTCCGTCTGCGTCTCTGTGCATGTGTGGCAGTGAAGTTGGTGCCGTACAGAACGAATCGAATTTTCTCCTGACGTGCAGGGGTGTGAGGAAAAGAATCCGTGACGGGGCTCTCTCTCTCTCTCTCTCTCTCTCTCTCGTTGTGGAGGGGTAGAAGGGTAGCCAAATGGATGGATGTGGTGGTTGAGTGGTCTGGACCTGCCTCTGAATTCTGATCTTGCTTTGGCGGGCTCTTCCTTTTTGCCTGGAGTTTTTGAGGGAAACAAAAAAGAGATCTGTAGTCTCAAAAAATCCACACAGTTGTTGAAGTGACAAAATGAACGATTCCCTTCAACGACAGACAAATTGAGCATCAATTTCTCTCTCCATGCAGGGAAGCAGCTTCGGGATCTTCTCTCTCAAGGAAGAGACCCGGTCTTCCTCCCGGAAGCAGACGTGATCCGTCTCTGCAGACAGATGTTCGATGCAGTGCGGTATCTGCACGAGCGCAAAGTCGTGCACCGAGACTTGAAGCTTGAGAACTTTCTGTGCATTATTGAGGGGAGGGAGGACGAAGTGGGGGGGGAGAGTGGGACTGAGAGAGCTCGGAATGGCTCCACAGACGCCCCTGTCGACTTTTCCGAAGTCCAAGTGAAACTGATTGACTTCGGATTTGCGCGTCTCCTTTCTGGGGGGGACAGCAGGGGTGACACCTCTGCCGACGCCGACCGCCTGTCGGGCTGTCTAGGTACAGCCGCATACATCCCCCCTGAAATGTTGAACTTCAGACAAGCCCACGGCACACCTGCCGACATGTGGTCGTTGGGTGTGGTCGTGTATTTCCTTCTGTGTGGGAGGTTTCCGTTCGATGGACGGCGGAAGGACGAGCTATTCAGACGCATCGTCGAGGATGGCCCGTGTTTTGACGGACAGCCGTGGGACTCTGTCTCTGTTGTTGCTCTGGATTTTGTCCGGGGTCTGCTGGAGAAAGACCCCTCTCGTCGCCTCACCGCAGAAGAAGCCGTTCGGCATCCCTGGCTTCAAACCCCACTGCCTGAGTCTCGCCGTTCCTTTGTCCTTGATGGAGAGGGAGTGGGAGTTCTGTCGACTCCAACAGCGGGAGGTGTCGCTGAATCCCCTATGGCTGGGGGTCCGGTGACTCCTTCAGAAGGAGGTGGCAGAAGAGGGGGGGGAGAGGAGACAGCATCGAGTGCGCTAGCTGGTCGTATTCTTTCCCATCTGCGTCGGTTCGCTTCGTTGAACAGTCTCGAACGGGCTGTGTGTCTGCTTGCCGCGCAGGCCCTCTACTTCGCCCGCAACGACACAGAAGCGGGTAGAAGTGCTCTTGAAGCATTCGCAGCAGTAAGGGGGGGGTTCTCTGGGCCCGCCACGCTCACCTTTCCCGAGTTTAGAGACGCCATTTTGAGGCTTCAGCGTGAAAGCCTTCGAGAGCGCTCCATGAAGGAGAGAAGCCCGAGGGAACAAGAACGCGCCCCCCCCATCAACCGGAGGCAAACTCTTCCAGCAAAGACAGGGGCAGGGGCTGGCCGGCTGGAGCGAAACCACACTGTCAGTCGGGAGGGTGTCCGTGATGCGAAAGCAGACAGGATTTTGGGTGGGCAAAGAGGCGCAGGAGAGCGCGCGCACGCGGCCGTCTTCACACACACATACAGAGAGAGAGAGAGACAAACAGACGCTTGCGCACAGAAACACCAACATGTGCAAGCACAGACATATGCACAGACACAGCATGTGGCTATGTTTGATATATATATATATGTGTGTGTGTGTGTGTGTGTGTGTGCGCGCGTGTCCTGTGCACCCTGCCTGCAGTTCACTCGGAACGGTCAGCAGGAGGATCTAGAAGGCCAAAGGCAAGTTGCAGAGGGCATAGGACCTCCCACTCGTTCCCTCTCTGGAGGTAGTTGGTTCCTCCGATGGTGGCCCCAATTCTCCCTCCATCTGCTCCCCCACCACTACCACCAGAGTGATCCACCGCATGCAGCCCCGCAGGTCGGCCTCACAACAGACGAGGCACTGACCGAGCTAAGCGAACGGGAAGCTCGGTCACTGTTCGTGGCACTGGCCAGACATCCGTCTGAGTCCCCGCTCTTATTCAGAAACTTCGCAGTGGACAGACGGAGGGGGAAATCTAGGAGTCCGAATGCTGCAGTGAAAGAAGAGGGGAGTAGGCCTAGGTCCTCTTCTGACTTCAAGAAGATGTCTAGTGACAGCACGGTGACAGCAGCAAGCACCGCGCCTCGAAAGATTGTCGAGAAAGAGACAGGAGGACTAACGCAAGCCCTCACTAGGACCTCAACCGCCACGAACGGTGGAGGTGGTGTTGCAGGAGGTCCTGCTTCTTCCTCTGCCGTTGCTGTTGAAGAGAAAGGGGTGGCGTGTGAGGCATCAGATGCAGATGTAGGGGCCTTGCACGCCCGTGTGCTGAGTGGGATGGTTAGAGATGAGTGCCTCCCCCCTCTCCATGAGTGCAGTGAAGACAGTGATTCGAATATTGTGAAAGGGCAGGAAAAGGCAAAGGGACAGGGAGGGGGTCCAGCCATTCCCTCGATGAGTGGGGGTGTGGACATGAAAGGTCCTAGGGAAGGAAGAAGGAGAGGACGAGAGAATTCGGGAAGTTCCTCCGGAGACCGCAGTTTCCGTCCTGGTCGAGGCAACAAGAGGTGGTGGACAATGGAGTCAGTCGACTCGAAAGATTCTGCAAATGGTTTGTCTTCCTCAAGTGAGTATGCAGACAGGGTGTGTGAGGAGGGGGAAGTGTTCTTCTCTGACTTTGTTGCTGCACTTTGTATAGGTCCGATTTTCGATGAGGGGGGCAGTACTGCGGCAGAGATTATGAGCATCGTTTTCAGAACCATACTGATGGGGAGGGGTGAATATTCTCATCAGAATCTCAAACTCCCTGCCAGTGGGAATACGGAGAAAGAAAAGGACCTCGCAGAACACCTACCAAGGCAGGATAGCGGGAGACGGTTCTCTCGGAAGACCACACTCATCGCGACTCTGTCCACTGCCGTCTCCACAGTCCACGCTGTCCCTCCAAAGACTGTGTCCCCTTCCCCCCAGGACTCTTTGCCCTCTTCCACCGCCGCCCGCCCGAGGGGCCTGAGTGGTAATGCCTCTCCACTCATCGAGCCTCAACAGGTGCAGGTGCCCTCACCCATCCTGCACAAAACCTCTGACGCCACTCCCGCAGGCCCGCAGGCCTTTACCGAGCATCCCGCAAAGGCCGCCCTTGTCTTCACGGACATCGTGCGGGTGTTGGGTGTGTCGTTCAGAGGGGAGTCTGTCGAGGGGCGGTTTCGGGAGATTTTTGGGCCTACGAAGGCAGTAGAGGGGGTGACGTTGGAGGACTTCGCAGAGGCCGCAGCGCGCACACGTGCGTCGCTCGCTGCCAAGCGTAGTGCCTCGTCCCGTGCCCCCCGTCGCTTTGCTGATCTTGGCATGCAAGCGTGCTCCCGTTGGTGTGGTTGTGGGCTTTTGTGTGGAAAGAGGCGATTGCGTGATGAGGTGGAGTTGGAAAATCGAAGGAAGAAGCTGTGGGCAGCACAGGCTCAAGAGGCACGGAGACAAATGAGTCGCACCCTGACTGTTTCTTTTGTGTCTGAAAGTCCCGTGCCTTCTGTCGCTCTCTCCATCTGTCTGCCTTTAGACGCACCTCGGTCCTCAAATGTGAGGGGTGGGGCGTGACGGGGAGCCAGAGCTGTGTGCATCATGTCGGACAGAAAACAAGTCACTGGGTTGGAAAGAGGGAGGATGGGGAATTTGTGCCATCATCTTGTGGTATGAATGAATAGGTCTTTCCTTCGTTTTTGCCCTTTGTTTGTTCCCTGCTTTCCCTCAGGCCCCCCTGTCTTTATCTTTTTGGTGATCTTATTTTTTCATTTCTTTATTTTTCTAGGGGTTCCTTTCAGATCTCCCTCCGACCAGTTTTGTTTCTTTTTTTTCATCCTTGTCGCCCGCATTTTTCTTGATTGCCTTCTTTCCTTTTTTTCGTTACTTTGAATTCACTCGTTCCTTGGTAAGAGCTTTGCTTTGATGGTGTTCATCTCGTTTTTTTCAATCTTGCTGTGCTGTGCGCGGCGTGCGTCTTGTCCATCTGCTGAGTCGATGGAGCTGCCTAGATCCGTCTGAGCGTCTTGTCTTCTTTTTGTTCGTCTGCCTGATCCATCCATTTGAAATGCAACGACGAGGGTAGAAGGACCTGCAGGGCAAACACGAACAGGGAGGGGAAGAATCGAAAAGCGGTTGCCTGACTTTGACTTGCAGACAGAATGGCAAGTATGAACTTTTGAGAGGGTGGTGGGAAGGAAGGAAGAGACCCTCTTGTAACTCTATCAAGACAGAAATGCGGGGGGGTTGGGGGTGGGGGGGGAACGCTGCTGATCGATCATGTAGATGAAAGACAGCTGGGTGGGCTGCGTTTCCTCGCAGCATGGGTGAAGAGAAGTGGAAAGCACTCACTGTTCAGATAGAAATATGCATGTGCATGCATCAGAGTTCCTTCCGTACAAGTCACGTTCCTGCTTGCTTGTACATTCATTCGCTTTTTTTGACCGACCTGTACTCCCTTCCCTCATCCTGTTGTGTCATAGGTGCATTGGGTCCGGCCGTGCCTTCCATCATAGGAGCGGAGTGAGTGGGTCCACATGCACGTGCATGCTTGATCCATTCCGGCTTTTTGTTCCAGTGATGTGCCTGTCTGCATGTCTTTCATACAGCGTGTCGTAAGTGCACGCAGAAAGAGACTGCAAGAGTGCAGTGTGGAATTGAGTTGAGCAGTGCTAGGTGCAGTGCCCTCAACCGCTCTGACTGCTTGTACTTCGTTCCCGTTGCATGCATACGTCTTGACCTTCTCTGTTCATACATGCACCAATCCATTCACCCAATAATGCACAGCGTGACTGTCTACTACCCTTTTTTCGTGTTTTGTGAGGGAACGTGGTGTCGTGCCCACTGCAGATACTCGACTGAATGACTCGTGCCCGCAGGCATGCTTGTGACGTCTTTTTCTTTTCGTTCTCCCTTACTCTCTTTTTATCTTCCTTCGCATGATATGCATGACACTCGCTGATTTGCTAGATGCACGAGAGAGTGGTAGTCCAAGGTGGCTCACGGAGGGTTGCGGGATGCAAATGTTAGCAAATGTCCCGTCTCACTGACTGAATGGGGGTGGGGGGTGGGGGAAGGCAGACAGCACAAGTGCAGCTGCCTGTCGAAAACAATCCTGAAAGGACTCTGAAATGTATGGAGTGGAGTCGAATGGAATCGTGAGAGTGGGAAAGAAATGCAAAAAGACAGATCGACTGACACTGGGACAGTACACTGGCAGGCAGGGGGCACTGCGAACCTCCTGCCTGCCCATGCGGAGCTGAATGGTTTTCTCTGTGTGTCAGAGCGGTGCAATGTCTTTCTGTAATTGCGCTTCCGCAGAGTCAATTGCCTGTGTACTTACATGGCATGGGGTGTGTCTTCTTCAGTCTTTCGCTCGATAATCTTGTTGCTGGTGACTTTAGATGCATGGAGAGACATTGGAGAAACGGGCTGCATGAGTGGGAGGGGAATGTTTTCTCTCATCAGAGATGAATTGTTCCGATCGACGCATTGAAAGGTCTTGGAGAGGGGCGTGACGTCGAGTGGTTCAATGGATGTTGATCATTCTTATTGTGGACTGACTGGTCAATGAAAGAAGCGCCCCGAAGAGCGTTTTTGTACAGATCGAATTCCAATGTATAACAATGATCTAATTAAAGTTTATGCCATATGCAAACCTTCATACAGTGGTGTCTAGACTGTTGTTAGTCTGCCGCGTGAGTTACTGTTGAATTACTAGCTATTGATCATGTTTCTTAATTTAATTGTGACGCACAGTGTATTTTACCCTATATAAAAGTATATTTTAATACTAAAAGAATGTATAAAAAATTGATAATCATATAAATTTTTTGTACACTTTTAAAAATTGATATCAATTAAATTTTATATATTTTTTTTTTCGTTAAGTGACAACACTTGTAAGTGACAGTCAGTAAGTCAAGTCAAGATGTATGAGCACCGTTAGTTTCAACTTCTAACTCTTTATAGTTTATGAAAAAAGAAAAGAGTAAAAAAAATAATATTTTTTTTTTTGCCAATGTAATTTTTTTTACATACTAAGAAATTAATATCAAAAAATAAAAATTGATATCAATTTTTTGGTATATCTTTTTAAGGTAAAAATATAAAGCATAAAATGCTTAAACGCTACACGCTTATAAGTCAGGTTAATTGAGATGTGTAGTTAGAGCTGCTAGAGTATAAGTACCCAAGGCTTTCTTCCGTCAGAGCTCTTTAGGAAAGTCTGTCAGTTCGGTCATAGTTCGGTCGTACAGAGAGGAACGAACGTTTTTGCAAAGCTAGAAGCTTCAATGAATGATGCACCGTCAATCGATCTGAATGCAACCAAATCAGGCGCATGACGCATCGCGCAATGCAAGCGGCTCCGGAAAGCGAATGCATATCGTAGCGCCCGGCGCCGGCAGCTGCAGCAGACCCGCACCGGCCCACAATCTCTTCTCATCGCGTCTGGCCCGCACCTGGTCCCAATCTCCTGTATCCCCATTCTTCACTTCTACATAGTGCCAATACATTCCATCAAACGTTATTCCCGCATCTGTCCCTTCAGAGAGCGCCCGCACCTTCCCGATGCGCAAACCGACAAATCCGGTCGATCTCTGTGCATTAAAAGAGGTCAACTTTCTGTCGTTCTCCGTCTCCCTCTCCATGGGAAGGGATGCGTCTCAGCCTGTAGCACGGGCAGAGAAAAAAAGAAGTGCGCGAACACAATAAGCACCATGAGCCTGTACTGTCGGGAGATTGAGCGGCAAGCAGTCGTTGTGAGGGGAAGAAACAAACACAACAACCCTGGTGAGCCAGAATAAGAGAGTGAAGAAAAGGAGCGGAGAAAGACGTCGCATGATTTAGTCAAGTCGTGAAGATCCTAGTGCAAGATGAATTAAGATCGGATAGGCCCACTTTATGCATTCTCTCTTGGAGGACTGTGCGCGTGCCTGCATGAGAGCGTGTGTGTGTAAGCATGGCATTGTGTGAGGGAGATAAAAAAATTGCCTATCTAGCAGAGCGAACGATTTCTTATGTGTACTGGCGGATAGCCAGTTTAAGTGGAAGGCTGCGTGTCATTAAAATGCAGAATGATATTCAATCAAGTTAACGATCTATATGTAGACCGCGCTGACTTCCCGCGCATAATGCTGCCCGACCTTCAGTTAGACGAATGCTCGAAGTCCCTGCGAAGAGGCACTTCCTTGGCGGTTATCTCTTGTGTACTCTCTGTCGCACGATTCTGCACGCAGAAGAAGGGAACGACAGTCGGCAAGCGTGTATGAACAAAGCATCAACTAGGATAGAAGAAGTAGAGGCGCACGCAGACAAACACAGCAGACAAGAGAAAGACAGCAGAAACTTAAGTAGAATCGGCTCCTTGAGAAGCTCATGAAGGAGACCACATGGATGGAGAGAGCGCTTGAATCGCCTTTCATTTCTGACCCACCCGGGGAAGAGACAGTTTGCGTCGAGAAAAAATGAGGGCCACCCGGATGCCGCCACACCTGAGAGGCGCCTCCCGTGGTTTCCTGGCTGCAGCCATTCACGGAAAGAAGACAAGCGAAGCCACGCATAATGTCTCCTGTGCCTTCAGACTCTCAAACAGACAAAGAATAAAAAACACAACGTGATATTCGTACAGGCAGACAGGCGAGCAGGCGGGCAGATCGGCAGGCAGGCAGGCAGACAGGCAGATTCGATTCTAACGTCTTTTCTTCATTGATGTTTACAACGGATAAGATGCGTTAGTTACGGCATTAGTCGGATTCGTCTGAAATTAAAGCAGGAGTACATGTCAGGGGTGCAAAAGGGTCTATCGACAACAAATGGGGGGAGCGGGGACAGGGACAGAGACAGAGACAGAGACGGAGACACCTCTTTATTGATTCAATTTACCACATATTAACGCTTCATGTCCCTCTATACCCAATCTGATGAGGGCACTGATGATTGCCGACTCAGGACTGGAAAAGAGGGGTACTTGGAATGGGTTGCGTACTGAGTACTACCAACTTCAAGATTCTTTAGAAGATAGAATTACCGAAGGAATGAGGAGGAAGGAGCTGAACGATTTGCACTGTATTAGTGCCCTTGTTTTACTCTGCAATTGGGTCCAAAATGATAACGCTGTGATCTGCTGATTTCCTCTTTGCCCAAAAGAGAGAGTCTATTTTGGCTGCCTCACAGCACCTCTGTCAAATACCATGAGGAGAGAAGCTGCGCGAGCGGCTCACGATCCAGTCACGAGCGCACAGTACAGAGGTACAGTCGCACATTTTCTCAAGAAGAAGCTATGTATGTATTCGGGTGTCTCCGGTCTCCGTTACAGGAAGTTTGATAGAGAGAGAAAGCAAGAATCGGAAAGCAAGAATAAGAATGACACAGTGAGTCTTGGATAGACGGAACAAAAAGCATGCAAAACGCATGTGTCTGTGCCGACATGGTTGCGCATACATGGACAGACTGGATTGCTCACGGATTGGCACCCACTGAAAGAACAATACACAACAGGTCTGACCGCTGTTCCTGCACATTTCCTGCTGGCACAACGGTCTCCTCGTTCGTGGTCGTGTGCGTCTGCGAGCTGCACCGTATATATCCATACGAAAGTGCACAGAACCATGCAGAGGCATACATATATCAAAATATATACGAAGAATTAGCTTGCGAAAGATCAACACATGCAAGACACGTGCATGTGAGAGTGTGCCTCACACCCCCAACACCTACTGACGTGCAGCATGTTGAGAAGAAATCAGACCAGGCTTGTCCCATTCTGGATTGGTGCTCTGACTGCTCTGGATTGGTGCTTTGACTGCTCCGTCTGACTTCAGATCGCGGTGGCTGATGACGTGTGGCTCAGACTTTGATTGAGTCAGACTCAACAGCTCAGTGAGAGAAGTCTGGAATGTGCCGGTAACGACTCGATCCGAACGAGACTTGCATGCAGTCCAGCTGCCTTACTCATGCATGTATTTGTGGCATATACCATGCATGCATGCATGCATGCATGCATGCAGACTGCGTCATCTTAATTTTTTTTTTTTTTTTTTAGTGTCTCTCTGGTCCTTTGTCGGGCCAGTATATGCATCTTGCCTATAGGCATATAGGTCATCTTAATTTAGTGTCTCTCTGCATGCATGCATGCATACCGGACCAAGCCGCGGTGCACGCGGTACACAGGTTACAGAGATGCTGCTTGGGAGGGAGTTTTCGGCCTACGTGGGCCTTGCAGAGAAGAAAGAGTAAAAGAATGGGGGGGGGGCCAGCAGGGGCGCTGGCAAGAGAATTAAAAGAAAGAGAAAGACCATTTTGATGTTTAAGAGATAGAAAAGACATAAACGGAGAGAAGAGCCTGACAACATCAGATTGAAGAAACATGACAAAGGAGCTAAAAGCCGCTAAGCATGCAAAAGAATTTATGGATGTAAAGAAAAGGTTTAATAAAGAAATGTTGAGGAGAAACAAATTTTTTTAATGGGCTGAGGAACCCATTGAAGAAAAAGTTGGGGAAACGAAAAGGAAGACCACAACGCTCATCCATAGATAGGCAGAGTTGACCACGCGAACACACGGAGAATGAAAGGTATTAATTTTTGTCCACCGTGGAGTAGTATAAGCTAGGCGCGGCGGCCTAGTTCGAGGGGCTTGCGCTTGCAACAGATTGGCCATAACAGACGGACAGGACCTATGCCTAGGCAAGATGCATACTGGCCCGACAAAGGACCAGAGAGACACTAAAGAAGATATACCGGACCAATTGAAGAGACCCATTGCATGCATGAATTAAGAAGGTATAACACTGTTGAAGAGAAAAGAATACCGGACCAATACACGCCCGGGCCGGAGAGGCGCGATAGGAACAAATGGGTTGAAGAGCAGTATGGTTGCTAACCCGTTTGTGGGGCTCTTACAAAAACCACTTGACGCACGCACGAACGCAGTTGCATGTAAATGCATGCATGCGTTTGGTGCATGCATGGATTTACCGTCTGACCTTCTTGTGCCAGTGAACTGTGCCATTGCCACAATTCAGCTACTACGTTCAGTAAGACAAATGACCTGAGAAACAGCAAACGGTATGGACACTGTGTCCACACCTGACTCGTGTAAGTAAACCACATTCAGTATTTGTGTCGGTACGGCACCATATCAGATGTGAACTTTAGCAAACTCATCCGTCTCCTTCAACAGCCCAATGCGTTCTCGTTAACCGACGGGTTCTTTACCTTTGGAAAAGGAAATCTCTTCTATTTGCGCGTCTGAAGAATCTGCACACACGTTTGCAGCTTAGAAGAACCTTCTGATCGGAGGAGACGGGACTCGTCCGCTGTGTCCTGGGTGCGGCCACCGCTTGTCATGGTTCAAGTCCGTCGTTCGTTTATTTGTTTCGAATCTGTTTAGTAATAGATGATCCATTTCACCTCTCGTCTCTGTCTACTGATTCGATTTCCACATTTGCTTCCATCTGAAACGTAGAGTCCGGTGTCTCCACTCTGAATTACTTCATGCATAAAGAACTGTCTCGTCCGGGAATGAAATACGGCCTCCACTATGGACAAAGGGTCGCACTCCAATTCCGTAATAATTCCAAGTATCAAAGCAGCAGCATTAATAAAAAATATGGAATCGTTTGTGCATGATGTGTCGTTGTGGAAAAACATGTGCCGTCTCCTTGTATGTGTTCCTGTCTATTGGTCTGTCTGTTTCTGTCTGTGTCTGGCTGTGTGCCGTCTCTGTTCATTGTGCGTCGTTGTGGAAAAAGGTGTGCCGTCTCCTTGTATCTGTTCCTGTCTGTTGGTCTGTCTGTGTATGTGTCTGTCTGTGTGTGTGCCGTCTCTGTGATGTGTTCGTGGCTATTGGTTCTTTTTATCTGGGTGTCTGTCTGTCTGGGTGTCTGTCTGTCTGTCTGTCCGTCTATTTGTCTGTGTGTCTGTCTGTCTCCCTGCCTGTCTGTCTGTCTGGCTGTCTGTCTGACTGAGTCTGTCTATCTGTCTGTAAGCTGTCTCTCTGTCTGTCTGTCTGTCTGTCTGTCTGTCTGTCAATCAGTTTGTCTGTCTGTCTATCTGACTGACTATCTGTCTGGCTGTCTGTCAGTCTGTCTGTCTGAGTCTATATGGCTTCCCGTCTTTGTATCTGTTTGTGTGTATGTCTGCCTCTCTGTCTGTCTGTCTGTCTGTCTGTCTGTCTGTCTGTCTCGGTCTAACTATTCGTGTGTTTGTCTGTTTTTCCGGCTGTCTGTCTGTGCGACTCTGCATGAACTGTCTCGTCCGTGATTGAAATACGGCCTCCACTGTAGACAAAAGGTTTCTTTCAATTCCATAATATATTTAGGTACAAAAGCAGCAGCATTAATAAAAAGAACGGTAACGTATGTGCATTGTGTGTGTTTGTGGGGAAAAAATGTGTGCATGCTGTGCGTTTGTGGAAAAACGTGTCAGTCGGTCGGTCTGATAGTCTGTCTCTGTCGGTGTCTCCAATTACGGAGTCCATTGTGGACAAAAAGTCCCCAGCTTTCGTTTATGTTGGATTCAAAATTCTGTCTGTGCAGGAAAGCCAATATTGTTTACTCGAGATGCCAGGCCACACACTGCAGTCATCTCTGGAACGGCAAACGCTGTTTTTCAGGTTTGATGGTTTCCGTTCTGTCCAATTGATTCCTCTTTCGAGCGTCGAGTTGCTTTGCACAGACACCGCCACTCATTCGGCCAAGCGAATCCGACTTCAACAAAATACGTGATTGAACCGTTTAACTATTTTCCACGTGAAAAAAAACAGGTTTAATTAAATTGACTAAATATTTAAAATTTCACTATATGAACTAGATTGTTTATCATTTTTATTTTAGTAAATTAAGTTAAATAGGCACCAGCAACGCCATCGTACATTAGAACAATTTTATTATCATTTTAGACAATTACACTTTAGTGATTCACTTAAAATTGTATCGTAGATGACTTCTTAAACACTTCAATTTACGTGAATCTGTCTAGTATAATATAGCAATTTTAGTTTGTTAATTAAATAAAAAAAATAATAATCTAGTCAATGAAATCTTTATACACTTTGATATGGTTATTTTTGAATAATTTCACTATTATGCTAGTCAATAAACCGTTTAAAAACCTCAATTTTGTTGGATATAAGTGGAATGATGAAGTGATATGATTTAGAAGTATAGTCGTAAAATAATTATATAAATTAGATAGTTGGGTTTCTACACACATTTCGTAGAAGTAGTGATTAAGTTTCAATTCAGAGTATTAAAAAACGAACTGTTTATACTACTACAACCGTAACGTGGCGAGGCCTTCAAGCCGCGCCACGGCACGCAAGTCGTATGTCAGGATTGCATGTAGCGTATGCATGCCGAGCGACCTCGCGCATGCAATTAAGGGAATTGCAATTAAGTCATGCGCATGCAGGCAGTCAATCATGAGTCAAGCTTTCATATGTCAATGACAGTCTCTAGAAGCAGAACCCTTGTATGAGAGACGTTGGAAGTGTGTATCTCCAAGCTACGTCTTAGCTGAGGTACCACACAACGTTAGGTGGTAGCAAAGCGGTTCGACCGCTCAGGGAGGGCAGAGTTCGAAGCAAGTCATTTCACTGTATGCTCGAACCGCCTTGAACACAGTTGATCCTCGCACCAGGAACGTTCTTTCCGCGTGTGCAGAGACCCGGTTCTTTCGTCTGTCGAGTCACTTTTCTTTTCACAGCAACGTAGAATGCAACAAAACAGAGAGAGAGATACTCAAGCACTTTTGGATGTCGTTCTTTTTGTTTTTGAAAGGTCGGAAAAATTTGGGGATATCACTCTTCGAGAAGCCAGGGATGAGTACGGCCAGATGGAGGCCAGCCTCAACGAGATCGTAGAGAAGCTCAGGGAGTGGAGCCATTTGAAGCCCCAGAGTCCGTCGCCGTCAGAGAAGCACACAGTCGGAGAGAATGGGGAAGTGACGGAAGGAGGAAAGAAGAAAAAGAGGAAAACGAGACGAGGTAAGACATTCTCCGCAACTCAGTGGAGTCACCGCAATGCGTAGCCAGACAGAAAGGGGGGTGAAAAGGAATCTTGGGAGATGAAACAAGCGGGAGCTGAACGTTCATTCAGCGACCCAGTCGGGAAAGTGAGTGAGATAAAGGGGAGACGAGTTCCTTCCACCTGCGCCGAGTGAGTGAGTGACTTTTCGGGAGATGCACTGGTGTGTGCCCCTAGGTTACCGAGAGGAGAGAGAGGATTTGGGAGCAATGCGTTCCGTCTTGTTCAGGTTTCCGATCAAGCGGAGTCCGATATGTGTCCGGTGGGGAAGATAACTGAAAATGCACGGGGCGGTGTGTTTGGAGGTCACGAGCTTGGGGAGTTTAGTCAGCCGACGAACTTCCAATCGCAGTACGACCAGTTGGATCCGCAAGGAAGTGCAGTTGTGGAGGGCGAAGGTGTGGGTGAAGAGATGATAGGAGGAGAGGGAGATGTTGAGGTGATGGAGGAGGGGGATACGTGGGAAGAGACGCCTCACACAATGTTTAATTTTCCAGGTCCATCTCCATCAGACGAAGCAGTGCCGATGAGGCTCGGCTTGATCGAGCAGAGGCCAATTTCCTACAAGATTGAAGCCGGGGCGCGATTCGGCCACACAGGAAGTGAAGGGCAGCAAAATGACTTTGCAGGGAAGTCAGACGTAGAAGCAGCACGCCAGACTGCCCTCAGGAGTCATGGAGACGGAGATGTTTTGGTGAAGACAAGCAGGGCGGAAAGAAAGAAACAGAAGCGGTAGGAGAAGAAAGAGAGACAAAGACAAGCAAAGCATGAAAGTGAGATGAATGCATTGAGGGAGGAGAAGTCTGTGTCAGCAGACGCGCAGGTGTCGAGGCAAGCATGAAGGAGGGAAGAGAGAGAAAGGACAAAAGCGGAGGAAAAGGAGAGAACAAAAATGTCAGAACGAGTTCAGGACATAAGAAGCAAGGCAGAGCGAGAGAGAGATGAAGAGATAGCAGCACGAGCCAGGGAGAGACTGAAGATTCCGTTTTATCATGTCCAAGGGGCGACTCCATTTATCCCGCGCGTTGTGCTGCCTCTAGAAGAAGGAATGCAGGGGGGGAGGCTGTATATTCTACAAGCGCCTAAGCCTCCGTTGATGGAGATGAGAAGTCTGCACATCACGCAGACTAACACGCAGACGTCTGACCGTCCTCGCTATTTGTCGGCACAGGAAGTGAGAGAGAGAATTGGGTATTGTTGATACAAGATCCTAGGCAAGATCGGGGTACGTCGATGTCTGTGAGCACCTGTTTGTCAGTGAATGATTGAATGACTGAGGAGTGATGAAGGATGGTCATGACTGTGTCCAAAGAAACAGAGGAGAAAAAACAGCATGTATGAGATCAGTGCGGCATGTTGGCTTATTTGTTTGCCTTGCTTATCTGTCTGCTGCAAACTTATCTGTAAAGCATGAACCAGAATTTTTTTCTCAGTCCGCTGTGGTGTGTGTCTGTGTGACCGCGCGTGGACGCGGTCATCAACGGGGAGGTGGCACGGTATGAATTAGAAAGATTGAGAGCAAACTTGTGGAAAGAGAAAGTGAGGAAATGAAAAGAAGGAAGAGATGCAACCCCTGATTTCTTTTGCAAATCCACAGTAGATGGAAGATGTTGATCTAATCAATGATCAACACGGCATAATTGCATCAGTCCTACAGAGTTGCATGGAAGAATCAATTTGGCAATGCGTCTTCTGTGTGAGCCAGCGTGGACGTGGCTTCAAGGGGGAAGTGGTACGTAACGTGGCGAGGCCTTCAAGCCGCGCCACGGCACGCAAGTCGTATGTCAGGATTGCATGAAGCGTGCGCATGCCGAGCGACCTCGCGCATGCAATTAAGGGAATTGCAATTAAGTCATGCGCATGCAGGCAGTCAATCATGAGTCAAGCTTTCGTATGTCAATGACAGTCTCTAGAAGCAGAACCCTTGTATGAGAGATCTTGGAAGTGTGTATCTCCAAGCTACGTCTTAGCTGAGGTACCATACAACGTTAGGACAACTTTATAGTCGTTGCAATGTAAGGACGCCTTATTTTTTCATAAATTTTCTGACTGTTTTTCATTAATTTTTTTTTAATTGACGACAAAGAACGGAACGAAATGTTTCAACCCACTCTCTCCGAAACATACCACCACCAATGGTCCACCATGCATATTGTTCACGATTGCTAGAATAAAAATGTTGACTGTTTGCTTCAACCGCAGATTCCGGCCTTCTCAATTGGAGCCACAGCGAAGCAGTCGCTCGGTAGAAACCTTCGAAGTTCAGCACCACCTTCGCAAACAAAAAAATGAAACCCGACCAACCTAACACTCTCAATTCTCACTTGCTGGAGGCG